>CAUYRT010096432.1:0-57422 GCA_963574885.1 Lepilemur ruficaudatus
CCTGTAGTCCCAGCTACTCGGGAGGCTGAGGCAGAAGGATCACTTGAGCCCAGGAGTTTGAGGTTGCTGTGAGCCAGGCTGACGCCACGGCACTCTAGCCCAGGCAACACAGTGAGACTCTGTCTCAAAAAAAAAAAAAAAGTAGGTATATTAGCATGCAAAGTCAAATATCAGGAATTTGAGATTAATTCTTTCCTTGCAGGAGCCCAGCTTGCTTAAGAAAGTCAAGCCAGAGCCCCGACAGCCAGACAGGTTAGTGTCTGCGGTGACAGTTTCGCTTTGTGGGTGGCAGGCCTTCGGTGGGGTTTGTCCTCACACACAAGTCCCCACAGCATTCAAGCCAGTGGCCTGGAGCCCAGGTGAGTGAGGCAGGCTGTGGACACTCCCCGCCTGCAGAGAGCTGCCCACCCTGGAAGTCACCAAGGGACATTTTTTGGTCCCTCTTCATGCCTTCCTTACAGGTTGGCCATGAAAATAAAATTAAGTATATGTAAAGCACAAGTATACAGAAGGTGCTTAATAAATGTTATTTCTCTTCACCCTCTCCACCTTAGTCCTCTCATTCCCACCCCTAGTTTTAGGCAACTGGGAGAAAACTGCCATCGAACATCACTTCCCACTAACAAGGACCCTTGGGAGTTGGATTCTCCCTTTCCCGGCAAGCACCGGGCGGTCCTCGCGTCCGAGACCTCGATGTTCTGTTGCCACCTCGCAGCCAAAGGAGGGGGGAGTTTCTTGGTGCAGTAAAAATACTGTTAAAGAATACAGAATGGAATAATGTTTCTGGGACAATGGTAAAGCTCTCACTTTAGATTCCCATTCATTCATTCATTCATTCATTCGTGCGCTGGACGCCAGGGACTTCACGGTGAGCAAAGCAGACGTGGTCTCCGCCTCTGGGGCTCCAGATCCCTCCCTCTGTCTTCTTAAAGTCAGGTTTATTGAAGCATAATTTATGTGCAGTAACATGCACTCTTTTTAGTGGAAAGTTCTATGGGTTTGACAAATACGTATAGCTGTGTAGCCTCCACCACGGGACAGCGCTGTCACGCCCGCTCCGGTTTCCTCGTGCCCCTTTGTCGACAGCCCCGCCCCCACCTCCAGCCCCTGGCAACCACGGCTCTGGCCTCTGTCCCCCGGGGACGGGTCTTTTCCAGAGTGTCCTGTAAGTGGAATCACAGGGGACGTCATCTTTGGGCCTAGCTGCTGCCGCGTAGCTTAATACATTTGAGATTCACCCGTGCTGTTGCGAGTGGTATTGCTGAGCGGATGGACCGTTTTATGTTACCTTGGAGACAAAGAAAGAAAGAAAGCTACCAACCTTGACCAAACTGGCCCAGAGCTAACTGAGTCTACGGGATGGACTACATTAATCTTTCTCCCATAGGACCAACTTAGGTCTAGCAAGGCAACTCGGTCGTCACAGAAAGATAAAGTGCCACCTCCTGCATCCCGAATCTGTGGATTGTGAAACTCGTATTCATTTGTTGATTTTTGATTTCCTCTTTTTTTGTTTGTTTGTTTGTTCGTTTGTTTGTTTGGACAATACGGCCCCAGCTGGCCCCTAAGTCAACAAGGGCCCTGCTAAAAGTCCCTCTCTCCCCCAGGCTTTGTGACACTAGTGCTGAGTCATAGAGGTCCTGCTCGTCCCCAAGAGAAGCCCTTTCCCCCCTTCCTGGTGATGCCTTTGCCCCCTTGGGTAGGGTTTTGCCCGAGTGGGGCCAATAGGGGAGGATGGAGTTTCTTGGGACCTCTCAGACTGCCAGTTACTGTAGCCCAAAGAAAACCTGTGGCATGACCACGCCGCCGTCGACTGCGAAGGCCTCTACAGCCCATGAGTGCTACCAGCCCTATCACCTGCCCGGGTGCCGCTACGTCAACTCATGGAGGCCCAGCCTCTTCCACAGGCTCTCCGATACCCAGACCTGCCCGGAGGACTGCCCCAGCACCCTGCGGCCATCCACGGTCCTGCCTGCCCTCCGCTCTGCGCTCTTCTGCCGCTACACTCCCAAAGACTGGGACCGGTCCAACCAGCTGCAGCTACTCGGGGCTGAGGCCTCCCGCCTGTGGGCTGGCCGGCTGGGGGGCGACTCCATGCGGCTCATGCAGGACAAGGACCAGCTGACACGGCAGATGCAGGAGGGCACCTCCCGGAACCTCTGCCAGAGGCTGTCGGACATCGGCTTCTGGAAGTCGGAGCTGTGCTACGAGCTCGAGAGACTTGTGACCGAGAACCACAACATGGACACGGTGAAGAAGCGGGTGGAGTGCGCAGCGGACCAGATAAACTGCCCGCTACAGGTGAGCACCAGCGTGGGGACAGAGCTGTGGCCGCCGCCGCAATGTGGGTGCAGTGCTCACACTCCCCTGCTCTTGGCTTAAGGTCAAGGTGACAGGCACCTTGCAAATCGGTTTGAGCTGCGTCATGTTGTCTGATCAGTTACTAAGGTAAAAATGCCCTCTTAGTGAATTCGGGATCATCCCACAAGTCAGGTTGAATTTGATTCTCTACTTGGGTTACATCAGAGTTGCAGGGGTCTCATTAAGACATTACGTGCATGCGTGTGCATGTCTGAGCATGTGTGTGTGTGTGTTCTGGGCCTTAGAGCACAAAAATAACTGCTTTATTTTTCTTTATGATATGTACCCACTAATGTACTCTATTATTGATTGATTGATTGGCTTTTTTGTCCCCACTAGAGTACGGGCTCCATCAGGGCAGAGATTTTTGTCCACTTTGTCACTGATGTATCCAAGACCGGTACTCAGCTGCAGGGCACCCCTGTGTCTGTGTAGGTGTTTAGTGACCAATGTTTGTGCTGATGACCGTTGTCTAGACCAACATTTTGAATGTATTCCCAGCCTAGGACAGGGCAAGGCACATAGTAGGCATTCAGTAAGTATTTGTTGAATAATAAATGAATAACTCTGTAAATGTGGATGTTCCTGAAACTTCCTTGGTCTCTAAGTCTCCAGGCATACATACCCCAGATCAGTTAGGATTTCTGTGGCTGCAGGTGACAGATGATCAACGACAGTGGCTCAGCCAAATGGGGGCTTATTTTTCTGCCATAACGAAAATTCGAGGGGGAGACAGATCAGGCTGCTGCAGCCTGCGCTGGATGCCCGGAGGGGCCCAGGCTCTTCTCTTTCTGCTCTGCCACCCACAGTGTGTGGCTTCTGTCCTGTGGTTTGGGCTCACAAGGAGGTTTCACACTTCACGGTGTGGACACCTGTGGTGCCTGGAGCCTTTTCTCAGTCCAGGCAGGAAGGTGGGGGCAGGGCAGAGAGCAGACACGTTAACTGGGTCTGTTGCTTTTTATCAGGGAATATCTGTGTTTCCCGAAGGTCCACCGTGTGTTTCTGTTTTTAGCCCCTTTGCTGGGACTCGGGCTTCCCATGGCAGGGGTTGAGCGGACGCTGTGTGAGGGACCAGCAGCGTCTGTGCAAGCTGGTCTTGGCCGCACAGGATGAAGTGCTGCTCCCTGGAGAGTGCAGGGACTAGGGACCTCCTGCCTGGCACCCTCCTGCAGCCCGCTCTGCCCCACGCCGGGGCCGGGGCTTCTGCAGGAGGGGTCCTGCCTCCAGATGCCCCTGGGTGACGTGGCGCAGGTTCCCGGCACTCTGGGATTTCCAAACCCAGGTGGGGGAGGAGGGGTCCACTGTTTCCTTCCCCTGGGAGGAAGGAGGACAGGGGTGCATCCCAAATCTATTGCCCTCCCCTCGCACTCTCTTCTTGCTGCCTGGCCTGTCTGGAAAGCCCAGCTCTGCATGGCCACCTGAGGCCTCCTCTGATCTGCCATGTGGTGGCACAGGGACCAGAGACATCACAGTTATGTCTCCTGGGCTAGCCCCTCAGTCCAGGCAGCTTCTCCCTGGACAATGGCGACCACCTCCTTCCTGGCCTCCCAACTCCTACTCCTGCCGACCCGTCCTCAACACAGCAGCCAGAGGGGTGGTTTTAGATATTGAACTCTCCCACTGGCTGCCTCGATGGCCTCCCAGAAATTAACATCTTAATTCCTGAATTCCTCTGCCCCTCCCCAACCCTGTCCCTGCTGTTGCTCAAGCCTCACCTTCTCCACCCTAGCCCGTGGCTTCCTGTCTGTTACTCCGCCGACCTCAGGGCCTTTGCACCTGTTATTCCCTCTTCTTGGTGCACTGTTCCCGCTCACCTCTGCATCTCAGCTTCTCATGATTGAGATCTCAGTCTGTGTCTTCCCTGGCCACTCTGTGGGTCACTCCCCACCCACCCACTCACATCTTCCTGATTATTTTCCTTGCAGCCCTTGTCACAGTCAGGATGATCAAGTTTCTTTTTGTGTGTTCTGTCCCCTCTGTTGGAACGCAGGCTGCATGGGAGCAGGGACCCTGTCTGTCTGGTTCACTGTGCTGCCTCCAGCACCTCGATGAAGCGTGGCTCAGAGAAGGAGCACTGTACTCTCTCTCCTTTCTGAGTTCCTAGTTGCACTTGCACCCCAACATCCGGACCTCAGTGCTCCCGCTTCCTTCTCGCTCCTGCTGCCCTTTGTGACGTCACAGGCTGGTGGCCAATCACCATTCTTCTTCAGTCTCCCATTGCAGAGCACCCCCGAGCAGCACCTTCTCCTGTCTTCTCCTCTGCTCTGCTCAGGTCTCTACGACAGCTGGGAGGCCCAAGGCTGTGTGGCAGGGTCGTCTGGTCTCACATGGCCCTGACCACTTCCCAAAGCTGTCCCCTGACTGGGAGATCTCCAAAGACAGTTTTGCATATATATTCACAGATCGTATTATGCGTGGTATTCTGAGTACTTTACGCTTGTCAAGCTGATTTCACCTGCATGATAAACCTATGAGGTATGCACCAATATTGCACTCATCTGCAGATGAAGAAACAGAGGGTCAGAGAGGCTAAGTAATTTGCCTAAGGGCACACAATAGGAAGTGGCTAAGCCTGGGTTTGAACTCAAGAGAGGGGCACAGACAGGACAGCAGCCCATACTGTCTTATCTGAAATGATGATGGAGTTTTACTCTATTTATTGTTATAGTCCGGGAGGCTTGGGGGCCCCTGATGGAGGTTATGGGAATCACAGTTGGTTCCCAGCACATTGCTTTATCCTGCTTTCTCTGCATGGTTCGTGCATCGTCTGATGCATCAGCCAAAGCATCCCACTGAGGGACAAGGGGAGGCAGAAGCCCACCTACGGCACAGTGACGAGGTCCCGTGCAGCACCCGGGTTTCTCAGAGAAAAGAACAGATTATGGCAAAGGTAGACACGCGTCATCCCCTCTCGGTCTACACACAGGGGGATATGCTCTTTCCCGCTGTTCCCTACAGGTTGCCCTGGAGTGTCTGTACCACCGAGAGAAAAGGATCGGGATTGATCTGGTCCATGACAACGTGGAGAAAAACCTTATCCGGGTAAGGTGCCTGCTGGGTCTGCCCAGCGCCCTGAGGGAGGCAGGTGGGCCAGCTGGTTTCTGAGTTGCCTCCTGGGAGCAGAAGCCACACGTGTCACCCCGTGGACAGTTAGGGCTCAGAAAGCATGAGTGTGGGCCTAGGTTGCAGTTTAGGAATAGGGAGACATGGAGTCATTCGACCCTCAGTCTTTTCATCTCCAAAATGGGCACAATAGTACTAATATACCAATAATAATAATAAAACTGGTGTCTATTAAGCACCTGCTACATGTCATATGCGGTACCACTTCATATACATCATTTAATTTAATGAAAAATAATCTGGAAGTGAGCACTTGGCACATAGTAGGTGCTAAATTTTCTTTTAATCTGGAGGTCTATAAAAAGAAGAGAAAGTAGGGCAAAGAGCCCTGGGGTCACTTGGATTGAGGCAGGAACCCCACAATGACATTTCACCTTGTGGGGTCAAGGGTGGGCATGAGAGGTGAGGGGTAAGGGCTCTGGGCTGGGAGACAGGACGGTGAGTTTCTAAGGGGCTCCACTCTTTCTGACATTTTTCATTTCAGGAAGCAGATTTGCTAAAATGTTGCCAAGATCGGATGAGAAAATTAGCTCAAAGAATTGATATGCAGATGCGGTAAGGGCTTCTTTCTCTCCCCGCTCCTTGGGTTTGTTTTGGGACTCCCAGGTTTCTGGCTTCAAGCCAGGTGGGCTCACTTGTCTCTAGATGGTTCTTTTAGTCAGTGGTGTGCTGGTAAATGCTTAACAAGCAGCTCTCCGGGGTTGGGGGGAGTCCTGATTTGTAGGATTTGCCCATTCCTGTGGTGTAAATGCTACCACAATGGCTGATTTCAAGCTACTGAGATGATGTTGTTGAGATGTGCACCATTGACTCCCATGAGCCAGTGCATCACTGGTTGCTGTTGCTTGTAACGAGGGCTCTGGCAAAAGAGGATTGGCCCTCTGGAACCCCTCTTGGCCTGTGGGTTCCCCATGCGAGTTCTGAACCTTGGGACATGGCATTAGGCAGCAAGGCCAGTGGCTGGGACATCTCGGGAAGGGAACTGGTGGATGCTTTGAGCCAGGAGTCTTCAAAAGAAATCAGCTTTTTGTTCTTAGGTTGTGCAACCTCATGACAAGCCAGGAGGCCCCTCTCATAATTAAAGGGAGGCTCGAGTTTTACGAGGCTTGAGGCTGATAGCTGAACCCTTGGCACCAGCTCCCCAGGAGGCAGCTTCCCCACTTCAACCTGCAGCTCAGCTTTAAGTCTTCAAGGGCACGCTGCCCTGCTGGTTTCCCTCTTCTGTGACTCTTGACACAGACACAGACAGCATGGGAGGGGCTGGCAACCTGGCCAGGGCTGTCCTTCCTGCTGCATGGTGGACATGGGCAGCCTCGTGGGTGTGACGGGGTCAGGCAGCTTCCAGATCGGCTCTGGGAGCTTGAGCTCGTGTCCTGGTTTGCTGTGCCCCAGAATCACCTCCCCTGCCAGGAGCCCTTGGACTCCCCCAAGGGTTTGACCTGGGTGTCAGGGATGAGAATGAATCAGCCAGAATAAAAAGGGGCAAGACAGTGCAGAACAGCTGCCTGGACAGCAAAGGGCTCAGCCAGGCAGACGAGCTGGGGAGACCCGGGAGGTGTGCGAAGGAGATGCACGTGCAATGGAGGTGACAGCTAAAAGGACAAAAGCAGTCATTTGTGGCCGGGCGCGGTGGCTCACGCCTGTAATCCTAGCACTCTGGGAGGCCGAGGCGGGAGGATCGCTCAAGGTCAGGAGTTCGAAATCAGCCTGAGCAAGAGCGAGACCCCGTCTCTACTAAAAATAAAAAGAAATTAGCTGGACAACTAAAAATATATAAGAAAAATTAGCCAGGCATGGTGGCTCATGCCTGTAGTCCCAGCTACTCGGGAGGCTGAGGCAGGAGGATCGCTTGAGCCCAGGAATTTGAGGTTGCTGTGAGCTAGGCTGATGCCACAGCACTCTAGCCTGGCAACAGAGTGAGACTCTGTCTCAAAAAAAAAAAAAAAAGTCATTCCTGTGCCTCTGTCCCAATTTCTCACCATTCCACCTACACCTGGACTATTGTTACCTGCAGTTTGTCTATAAATTAATTCACTTAAAAAACCTTAAATGCTTTTATTTAAACAGGCAAATTTTAACAAAGGACCAATGCTGTCCAAACAGCCTGCCTTTGTTTTATTGTATTTTTGTTGCACTTATTTTTTTAAACTTTATTTATTTTTAAGTGACAAATAAAAATAGTATATACTGTATTTATCGTGTACAACCTGATATTTTGACATATGCACACATTGTGGAATGGCTAAATCAAACTAATTAACATATGCACTACCCCACATGCGTTTCATGTTTTTGTGGTGACAGCGCTTAAAATCTCTCCTAGTGATTTTCGAGAACATAATACACTGTTACTAACTGTAGCCACCGTGTTGCACTTGAACTTATTCCTCCTGTCTAAATGAACTTTTGTGTCCTTTGACTAATGTCTCCCCAAGGCCCCCACCCCAGCTTCTGCTAATCACCGTTGCTCTGTCCGCTTTTGTGAGTTCAACTGTTTTAGGTTCCACATGTAGGTGAGATCATGAGATACATGTCTTTCCGTGCCTGGCGTATTTCACTTAACATACTGTTCTCCAGGTTCATCCACGCTGTGGCAAATGAGAGGATTTCCTTCTTGTTTAAGGCTGAATAATATTCCACCATGTACAGATACCACATTTTCTTCATCCGTTCATTTGTTTTTGGATACTTGGGTTGATTCCGTATCTTGGCTATTGTAAATAGTGCTACGATGGCTTTGCCTGTTTTTTAATTGGGTCATTTGTTTCCTGCTATTCAGGTGTTTGAGTTTCTTATATAGTTTGGATATTAGCACCTTATCAGATGTACGGTTTGCAAATATTTTCTCCCATTTCTTAGGTTGTCTCTTCATTCTGTTCATTGTTTCTTTTGCTGTGCAAAGGCTTTGTAGTCTGATATCCCATTTGTCTATTTTTGCTCTTATTGCCTGTGCTATTGGAGTCATATCCAAAAAAGTCATTGCCCAAACGAATGTCTTGGAGCTTTTCCACTGTGTTTCCTTCTGGCAGTTCTACAGTTTCAGGTCTTACGCTTAAGTCTTTCATCTGTTTTGGGTTGGTTTTTGTACACGGTGTGAGATAAGCTTCTAAGTTCATCCCTCTGCCTGTGCATTTCCAGTTGTCCCAACACTGTCTGTTGAAGGAGCTGTCCTTTCCCCACCGTGTGTTCCTGGCATCCTGTTGGAAATCAATTGACTGTAAATGCGTGGATTTATTCCTGGCTATCCTGCACTTTCTCCCACTTATGTTTGTGATCTCTTATTTATGTCACGAGAGAATGGTTTTCCACTTGCGACCGACCTGCGGCTGTGGCAAAACATGGCGCTGGGGAGGGCGGGGAGGCTGACGCTGGGAAGTGGGACAGCCGAGGTGGCAGAGTGAGCAGACTGCAGACCTGAAATGGGGGGCTGGATCCTGGAGGGGAGATCCTGGGGCCAGGGTAGGGAGGCTGCTCGCGCAATCCCGGGTGAGAAACAAGACGCAGGGGGGCTGCAGAACCGGGGAGACTGAGGCGGAAGGAGACAGTCCCAGAGACTGAGAGACACAGAGGGAAACAGAATGAGCACTGATATCAAGAGACAGAGAGACACGAAGAGACAAACAGAGACAGAGATGGGGAGAGGGAGACAAAGGGACAGAGTGAGTCAGATATGCCACACAGGGAAATCAAGAGGTGAGACCGAGACAGAGAACAACAAAGGGATGGAGACAGACACGGAGAAAGAGGAAAAGGCGGAGGGAGATGCTGGGATACAGACTGAGAGAGAAAAGCGACTGAGGCAGAGAGAGAGAGAGAGAGAACATGGGCAGCGTGTGTGGGGGAGGATGCGAGCAGGTGACCGTGGCATTGCCCTTTGCAGGGACTGGAGGTGGAGCCGCCCTGGACAGAGGCTGTTGGTCCCTGGGCAGTGGCCCGTTTGTCAGAGGCCGCTGTCCTCCACGGGGAAGCAGCTCGTGCTGCTGGAAGTATCGGGCTGGAACCTCGTCAGCCGGGCAGCACGCACTGCGTCCCCCCCCCTCGAGGAAGCTCTGCTGAGCTGACCCGCTCAGGTGGCCGCCCTGCCATGTGGTTTTCTGTGAGGCCTGAGGCCACATCTGGGCAAGGCAGTGTCCTCACTGCACCAGGCGCCCTGGCCACGCAGAAAAGGCAGGTGTGGACAGTGGACAGAGCACCTTCCGGGGAGTCCAGGGACCTGGCGGGCAGCACCCGCCTGCTGGGTGAACTTAGGCGAGGGACTCTGGGTGTGCACCAGCCAGGACGAATCCTTCCCTCTGCAGGGATAACCGCAACGCTCAGCACGCGCTTGAGAAGGACCTGGAGGACAAAAGCTCAGCCCAGTTCATCGATCAGAAGTGCTTTAACCTGAGGAACACGTCAGAGTGCATCGGCTTCTTCCACGGCGTGGAGAAAATCGACGGCACGTGAGTACCGGGCTCTCCGACCCCATCCCTGGCTGCGTCCTGCTGCAGTGAGGGTTTCTGCTCCTACCAAGGAACCATAAGGAGGTACCGTGTGCCGGTCAGGTGAGAGGCGGGTGGCTGAATGAGGATCCTCTGTTGCAAGCAAGTTTAGAATCCAAGTCTAACTTAAGATAAGATGGAATTTACCAGAAGGCTGTGAGGGGAGCACAAACTCAAGGAGAATCCTGGAGAGGAAGGTTCTGGCAGTTTGAGCTAGCTAGGGCATGGGAGCTAATCAGCTGTAGCATCTCCATCTTTCTGTCTTGGCCCCACATTGCTCAAGATCCAAATCTCAGGAGGGAGCATGCGATTGGCTTAGGGAAGGCCACACGGCCACCAGTGCTCAGCAATTCCATCAAACAAATTCTGAAACAGACCAGGTGCGGTGGCTCACGCCTGTAATCTGATCACTCTGGGAGGCTGAGGCGGGAGGATTGCTTGAGCTTAGGAGTTCGAGACCAGCCTGAGCAACAGTGAGACTCCTGTCTCTACTAAAAATAGAAAAATTAGCTGGGCGTGGTGGTGCAGCTACTAGGGAGGTCGAGGCAGGAGGATCGCTTGAGCCCAGGAGTTGGAGGTTGCCATGAGCTAGGCTGATGCCACGGCACTGTCGCCAGGGCAACAGAGTGAGACTCCGTCTCAAAAAAAAAAAAAAAATTCTGAAACAAAGTGACAAGCTTGGCTGGGAGAGCCAACTGACACCCGCTGGCACTAGTGGCTTAAGAGACTGGATTCTGGAGCCAGGCTCCCTGGTTTCAACCCAGCCTCTGCACTAACACTGAGCAGGTTACTTTGTCTCTTTGGGCCCTTTTCTGCATCTCTACCACTGGAAAAAACATAGTACCTGCTTCTCAAGGCTGCTGTGAGTATGAAAAGGTGGGCGTGTGAAGTCATAAGCACAGAGCCTGGTGTGGAGTGGTAACAGCCAGCATTTATTGAGTGCTTGCTGTGTGACATCATTTTCTCGTCACGGCGGCTACAAGGTCGGTGCCTTCTGTACGCCTGGCACTAGTGTGGGCGTGTCACAGCATTACGGCATTTCACGCAGACCTAAGACACGCTTTCCAAGCGGCAGTCCGAGGTCTGTCTCTCTTGGTTCCACGACCCCCGCCTTTTAAATCTCTTGCACATAGAACTATGCTTCGCACGCAGAGATAAGCAATAAATCGTCACTGAGTGAATGGCAAGAGGAAGGGAAGGAAGGAGGAGCGGAGGGAGGGAGGGAGGGGAGAGGGAAGCGAGGAGATCCTTGGCAGTCTCCTTGGCCCAAGCCTGGGGCGCTTTCTGCATCTTAGCAAATCTCAAAGTGTGAGGTGACCCTTGGGATTTCTGGCAATGACAGCTCCTGGGGACACTCTTCCTCTTCCTGGCAAGGTGGACTCCCCCGTGGCCCTGGCAGGGTGAGCAGGACTTTGGGGACTTGGCTGACCTCATCTGCACAGGGAGTCCAGAGGGCCTCTCTTCCCAAACAGACGCCTCCCCCAGCCCCTGGCGGCCAGGCTGGCTGGTAGACGCTGATTCCCACGTGCAGGAGGGGCCCGCTATTTAATGTCCCTCATCCACGACTCTGTCTGGAAAGAGGGAGCTGCTGTTTGCGGTGACTAATTGCTCCCCAGATGTGCTAGCTCAGGGCTTCGTACCCGGGGTTTTCTTAAAGCAGCGCCACGTCTGGGCAGACTGAAGAGGACGTTCGGTGGTTGTCGGAATTGCGCTCTCTCTCCTCGCTGCAGTGCTCATTGCTATGGATTAACTGATGATGGCGATGACGATGATGACGGCAGCGCATACCTTTTACCTGGTGTTTGCTTCGTGCCAGGCATGTGCTGAGAGTGTCACAGGCTGCGTCTCATGAATAACAAACATTCATCACGTGCTTACTTTATGCCCGGTGCCATGATAAGGGCTTCACATTTAGTCACTCAGCAGCCCTGGGGGTGGGCACAATATTTATTCCCATTTTACCATGAGGAAACTAAGGCTCAGAGAGGTGAAGCGACTGGCTCAAGCTCACACAGCAAATGTCAGAGCCGTGGTCTGTATCTACATTGGATACTGAGCTTGTGTGTTTTACCAGTGGTGGCTTCCTGCCTCCCCAGCAAAGCCTGCTGTCGCCTCTGTCTTTAGAGGACACAGGCTCCAGAAAGCACATCCTCCCTACTGAGACGCACTGCCTGCTGAGTGGACAGGCTGTCTTCGGCAAATTCCCCCCAGGGACAATGTGATTAAGCCGGTTATTTTCTCTGGGGAGCTCAGCTGTCTGCTCCAGGGGAGGGCAAGGGCGTAGAGGTTGCCGGTCTTGACGTTGACAGTGCCCCATTCAGCAGCAATAGACACTCTCAGAGTAAATCTGCAGGCTCCTATCTGCCGTCCTTGGCCTCTCCTCTTTCCACGGTGTCCCGGGATATGAGTAGTCGTGCAACCTTGGATGAGATGCTTCACCTCTCTGAGCCTCGAGTCTCGGTTGGATGAAAGCTCTGAACCAGACACAATGCCCTCTCTCATCTCTAGTCAGAAAACTGAATTCGTTTTTGCTCCTGTTTAAGAATAAAGAATAACTGGAGACTGCTAGGACAAAAAAAAAAAAAAAAAAAAGACCTTGAGAAGTTATCTAGTCTGGTTTTGCCAGGACCTGAAGCCAGAAACGCATCCCCTTCCTTAAAGGCTTCCTGGAGGAGAAAAGACCATGTGATCCACCGGTTTTTGTTGCAGGGGTTTACGTGCTCTGCCAGGAAGAACTCTGTGCTGTCTAGACTGAGGAGTTCCTTCCGCATCACCACCTCTGAGAAGCCTTCCCTGCCTGCCCTTGCTAATGTGGCACGTGCCCATCTCCCCTTCTCCCCCAGATCCACTCTCCGGCTGCCCTGCTGTGTGTCTGCAGAGGAGGCTGTCCCCTGTAGGTGGCCTCTCCTGGGCTCTCTTTGCTTTCCTGATGGGTTCAGCCAGAAGGGACACTGGCAGAAGACAGAGGGTGGTGGGGGTGATGTCGGTGATTTATTCTCCCTCCCTCGCTCCCAGGCACGGTGGTCCACCGTGGCTCCTCCTCTCCTGGGGCTCCTGTAACACGTATTATCCCCCTTCTTCTTTCCTTTCACGGCTGGAGTGGGGACAGCGTCCTGCATTTTCCAATCCCTGATTTCCACAACACTGGTCCGAGTACTCCATCCTTTCACTACAGCCCGACACATGATAACCCCACTGCATGGGTCTCGCTCTCATCCTCCTGCTTCTAAATCCCTTCCTAGCACGTGGCACCCTGTGTAAACATCTCCTTTGTTTGCTGTATTTCTCCCTCCTCTGGAAATCCATCACCACGAGGACAGGGATGTTGCCATTCTCATTCGTGGCTCTATCCCAATGGCCCGGAACAATGCTTGGCATGTAGCAGGTGTTCAAAAACCACTCGATGAATAAGTCTGCAAAAGGAGCATGGCCACGTGCTCAGCACCGAGTTGGAGGGACACTGAGCCACCATTGTGCCCAACGCCTGCTTCTCGGCCTGTCTGTGTTTTTGGCGGTGGGGGAGTGTTGGGGGAAGAGCTTTCTGAGGGGATGGAACCCTCCTTTCCAACCAGCTCACTGAGTGCCCTCGTGAAAACCAGCTGCTGTCTCTGGGCTGCTCTCACCGCCCCTGTGAAATGAGGAGTTTGGATCAGCACAGTGGTTCTTCACGGGGAGACTGTGCCCCTTCGCCCAGGGGACAATCACCAATGTCTGGACACATTTTTGGGGGTCACAACTGGCGGGAGGTGCCACTGACATCTAGTGGGTGGAGGTCAGGGATGCGGCTAAACACCCTACAATGCACAGAACAACCTCCTCCCCCCACAACAGAGTGCCAAGACGGCCAAGGCTGAGGATCCCTGGATTTGGGTGTCTTCAAGACTCGCCAACACCGCCTCCACCCCCCATTCCTTACCTGCACTAAATTTGCCCTTGTCCCTTTGCAGGGTCTCGGTGCCTGAGACCTGGGCCAAGTTCACCAACGACAACATCAGGCACTCCCAGACCATACGAGCCAACTCCATCCGGCTGCGGGAGGAGGCGGAGCACCTCTTTGAGACCTTGTCGGATCAGATGTGGAAGCAGTTCACGGACACCAATCTGGCCTTCAACGCCCGCATCTCGGAGGTGATGGACGTGAAGAATAAGCTGCAGACACAGCTGGCGAAGGTGAGCAGATGTGTGCGGGGACTTGCGTCTCCTCTGCTAAACCCGCGCCTTCCTCCCGTGAGCCTTAGCAGCATCTGGGCCAGGCTGCCCCCAATCCTGCTACCAAAACGGTCCCATCCATCCTGAGGTCTACAATCCTGTCCACTCCAGAACGGGGAGGGGCTGTGAGCTGCTTGCACGGGGAGGGGGGTTGAGCATCTGGGGTCGGTCCTCCCTTGTTCACTGAGGGATGGAGCTTGGAGCTCAGTCTGGCTGTCACCACGGCCCCCAAAGGGCTGCTGGTGCTCCCAGGGCACCTTGTTCTCCATCTGAGGCCCACGTGGCAGAGCCTGACAGGTGTAGATAGAGGAACCCCTGGGGACCATTGTTCCTGCACATCTCCACCCCACCTTTGGAAGTGTGACCTTTGACTTTCAAAGGCCTCAACAGTATAATGATCCCCTGCTGAGGGCTGGGGTGCTTTTGGAATTTGAGGAGATGACAGGACTCCCCAGTTGTGTCATCTGTCTGCTAGTCCCACACCGGCCTGCCCTCTGGGCTACTCTCTCATCCCACTGGCGGTGCCTCTGGGTTCCTCCCTACTCGCGTTAATGTGGATGCCTCCTGAGTGCCAGACGCCGTGCCAGGCATGAGGAAGAAAACGAGGAGCCGCGTAAACATGGTCCCCATCCTCTGGGGACTTACATTCTGCTTGGGGGATGGGGTGCCTGCAAAATTTATACCCAGGAAGGTCTTAGGGATGACGGTCTGGGTGGGGGCACTGGTTGGGCAGGGGACTAGCCTTGCGGCTGTCTTTGCAAAGAGTCCTCCTTTTATTGTGTGCATATTTGGGGAGGGTTAGGGGACTGCAGGCAGGTTTGATGGAAATTACAGGGGCAGCTTCAGCCCACCCACCCTGCCACCCTTTGGCCTGGTTCCCCAAAGCAGATGAAATGGGTTTCTATGAAATTATTGCAGCACTGTGAGGGGAGAAGCAAGGGGGTGAGCCAGAGATATTTGGGGTGCCAACCCTGGGTGGAGTAGACGGGTAGGGGACATTTACACCCAAAACAGGTGGAGAGGGAGCTGGGGAGAGGGGAAGGCTGCCCGCGTTGAGGTGGGGTTGTCAGATGGGAAAGAGAAGAGGGGAGGTGAGATGCCCGGAGGAGGCCTTGTGTACCTTCCCTCCTTCCTTCACTGAACACTTGCCTATTAACCCTTTAGGACAGGGTTGGCAAAATTTTTCTGTATAAGGCCAGGTGATACATGTTTTTCCCTTTGCAGGCCATATGGTTTCTGCCCATGTGTTGCAAAAGTAGCCATGGACAGTATGCACACAAATGAGCAAGGCTGTGTTCCAATAAAACTTTATTTACAAAACTAGGCAGGGGGCCGGATTTGGCCTACAGGTTGTAGTTTTGCCCACCCCTGCTCCGGAACTTAGCTTGAAAGTTGCTTGCTCCAGGAAGCCTTCCTGACCCCCACAGTTTATTTGCACTCATTACCTCTGGGTGGCCACTGCATCCTGGTCTGTGTCTGTCATCACTGCTTCCACCCTACACCTTGGGGTTAGAAGCACAGACTCGGAGCCTGACTGCGTGAGTGTGAATCCTCCATAAACCTAGACAATTTTCTTAACCTCTCGGTGCCTCAGTCTCCTTGTTTGTAGAATGGGGACGAGGATGGCTGCCATGAGGACTATTTGAGTTAATGCAGGGACACTACCTGAACAAGCACCTGGCATGTGGCAGGCACTGTGTCTGTGCCAGTGGCTGTGATTATACTGCGTTAGTTGATTGGCTCAACTGCATCAGAGCCTCCCTCCTGATTCAGCCTTGCACCCTACAGCTTAGTACACTGCCTGGCACTCCTTAAATCTTGCTATGATTGAAAGGAGGCTATAGCATTGAGGTTTGTACTGGTGTTTGGGGTTTTTTTTAATGATACATGATTGAGTATCATGGTGTTTAGTGGTGTTTGTTTCTTTCTCTTTTTCTTTCTTTTTTGTGCAAAAACCCATTTTTTTTATTGTGGTAAAACATGCATAACATAAAATTTACCCTTTTAACCGTGTTTAAGTGTCAGTTCAGCAGCATTAAGCACGTTCACGTGGTTGCGCAGCCGTTGCCACCGCCGTCTCCAGGACGTTTTCTCTCTGCCCAAATTGAAACTCTGTCCCCATTAAACACTAACTCCCCGTGGCCCTCCCCGCCCAGCCCACGGCAACCACGATGCTGCTTTCTGTCTCTATGAATTTGATGACTGACTCCAGGTACCTCGTATAAAAAGAATCGTACAGTATTTGTCCTTTTGTGACTAGTTTGGTTCATTTAGCATGATGTCTTCAAGGTCCATCCGTATTGAAACACGTCTCAGAACCTCCCTGCTTTTTAAGGCAGAATAATACTTAATTGTTTGTATAAACCACATTTTCTCTGTCCATTCATTCGTCTATGGACACGTGGGTTGCTTCCACCTTTTGGCTATTATGCAAGCATTTTCTTTTAATGAGGCGTTTCTTACGGTGGATCAAATGTAATTCATTGGCTGGGCGTGGTGGCTCACGCCTGTAATCCTAGCCCTCTGGGATCCCGAGGCGGGAGGATCACCTGAGGCCAGGAGTTCCAGACCAGCCTGAGTAAGAGCGAGACCCCGTCTCTCCTAGAAATAGAAAAAAAATTAGCTGGGCAACTAAAAGTAGGAAAAAAAATTAGCCAGGCGTGACGGCGTAGTCTTGTAGTCCCTGCTACTTGGGAGGCTGAGGCAGGAGGATTGCTTGAGCCCAGAAATTTGAGGTTTCAGTGAGTTAGGCTGACACCACAGCACCCTAGCCCAGGCAACATAACGAGACTCTGTCTCGAAAAAAAAAAGTACTTCATTGTCATGTTCCATTGCATGAAGCTTTCTGCCTGGCAGTGACTTGGGAAGGCTCCTTTTGTTGGCTGTTGGCTTCTCATCTGTGAAACAGGCAGCGAGAATTCCTACTTGGTGACATTCCTGTGATTATTAATGAGTTGATCTCTGTGGAGCTCTTAGAACAGTGCTTTGTGCATGATAACCACTAAATAAAAGGTGATTATAAGTATTAATGTTATTATTGATGGAAAGAAAAAGCATTTTTTTTGGTAGGGGTGAGGGACCAAAACCTTTTCTCTTTCAAAATTCCTCCAGGGAAGTTTTGAATTATTACTAACAGCCTCATACTGCTGATCAGAGTTTTTGCAACCTCATGCATTTTTATTAATAGACATAATTTGCTGCTTTGCAAATAAGCTATCACCCATATGAAATGCACCAAACCCCAACTGGATACTACTGACATTTGCCTGCACAAGGATTTGTTTTCTGGTTGGTGGTGATCTCACGTGGTGTTTTTCTAAGATAATAAGAGAAGAAGTTGATGCAATGAAGATAAACATATAGAAACCAATTTCACCTTTCAACAATTTGCTCTGGCTAGAGGATTTGAAACACTCCTTTTAAATATTTAACTGTTATTAGTTGAGCTCAGCCTGATCCCCCTTGGCAAGAGGCATTTCTGAAAAATTCCAGGCCCCCATCCTCACGTGTGCTGCAAGGCAATTATTTCTTTAGTGGTCATAGGAATCCACTCTGTAAGGCCAGGTCTACATGGCTGCCCATGCAGACAGTGGCTTGGGGCTGCGTAGACAGCCTCATCTGTTCATTCTGATCCTAGACTTCCATGCCCAAGGTCACACCCCGAACCTTGTAACTTGCCTTGGGGCTTGTCCTGTTCATAGAGGCTCTGGGGCATCTCCTGGTCATATGGAGCACTGCCAGCAGCGGGGCTGGTGACTTCTCTGGACAGAAGTGGGTGACCACAGAGTGGTTTGCTAATTTTGAGGTCTGATTTCTCTGAAAGCCAAGCCCTGGGAACCTCCAGGAAAACAACCCCTCAACTACATCGAATTACCCAGTTGAATTTTAGGAGAACTCTTAACGTGGGGGGAAAATGCACAAACATGCCTTTTGGGGGTAGGGTGTCTGGGGGCAGGGACACTGCCACAGACAGTGCTTGTTCTGAGGTTGTGGGAGCTGGATGGAGTCTGGCAGGTGAAACGATACTAGACGTGTTCCATAAACATAGCGCGAACATCGGTGACTCATGCAGCGAGAAAGTCATTCCTCCTTCATGCCTGGTGATGCCTGGTGACGCTCGCAAGGGTGCCGGAATGCCCGCCTCACCTCTCCAACACCTGCCAACCTCCCTTTTAAACAGAAGAGAGCCGGCCTCAGGCTAAGAACTTTGGGCAGGCAACAATACCCGGCAAGAGTTTAAATAACCTGGTTTTTCCTTTTGTCTTGTTCCATGCATTTTTTTTTTTTGCATTTATGGCAAATGAGGCTGATTTTCCACTGATAATAGCGATGTAAAGTTTCATTTTAAAAATAAATGCACGTAAGTTTTTTTTTTTTTTAAGTGAATTGATTTACAGAAAAGCTTAAGCTAATTGTGTTCAGTGGTGTGGCAATCCGGCAAAAGTGCTGAGGGCGGTAGGGGAAAGTCTGACTTGTGGGAAACAGCGGCATAGACTGTGTGTTTCAAATATGACTGCGTGTGCAGTGATCACCAGGTCACCTGGACAGTTTGTCGAAATGCAGATTCTGGTCGAGCAAGTCTGGAGTGAGCCTGCGAGCTGCCCGTGCAGCTGGCAGGGAGTGGCGGGAGCATAGGACGTAGGGTGTGTTGGCTCTGACAAACATCTGGGTAAGCTGTCGTCTCCTTCCTCTCTCTCCCGCCCCTCTCCTTCTTTCTTCCAGACGTGTAGAATTGGGGGAACCAAATCCTTCCAAAAGGCAAGCCTCCGTCATTTAAATTCTAATCAGATTTTCTTTAATTGCATTTTACTTCCAAGCTCACAAGGCAAGCATAATCATTTTTCCTTTAGGGATTAAGCTAGGTCATCCCATCCCATAAATCATGCTCAATCAATCTGTGCAGATGCCAATGTCCCTCTGGGGTTTCTGCCACCGCAGGCAGGCAGCTGAGTGGGAAAGTGAGATCAGAGCCATGATACCAGGTGCTCAGGGTTCTTGATGGGCCAGACGTGCCAGAAACACAGCCTTGATCAGGGTGTCAAAGACACCCTGTAAGTGCTGTAAGGTTTCTATGGTCAGAGGTGACAAATGGGGGAAGGAGACGTGAAACAGGTGGGGTGGGTGACTGCCACCAAGAGGAGCAATGTGGTGGCCAGGGACGGGATTGGGTGGTCACCTTCTATGCTGGACTCTCCGAAAGCCCTGGCTGATCACCTCAGCCACCTCCTAAGTGGTGGTCACTGTCCCCAGCCAGACCTTGCTCCTGAACTTGCCGCTTCTCTGCAGCTGCACACGCATGTCTCCACCTGCATTCTCAGAGGCGTCTTAAACTTAGCATGCTCAGAGGCCAGCTCCAGAACTTTCACTCTCCTGCCTGCTCCCACCAGAACCTTCCCCGTCTCAGTCAGTGGCTCCAACTTCCAGATGCTTCCAGGGGCTTCCAGGGGCTCCTACTTCCTGAACCTTGGAGTCCACCTGGACACCTCTCTATCTCTCTCGCCCACGTCCGCTCCATCAGCAAATCCGGTTGGTTCTACCTTCAGAAACTCGTCACTGCTCACCGCCTCCTCTGCTTCCCCCTGCACCTGCTCTGTCTGCTTTGACGCTGCCCCTCTGGGGTCTTTTCCACTTTTAGAGCCAGCTGATGAACCGGCAGCTGGTTTGGAGGACATTCAATCCTTGGGCAGGCCAACAAGATTTACAGAGAAAAAAGGTTCAATTGCTGTAGATTATTCAGAAAACCTTGGGAGTTCAGCTGGGGAGTTTAGCACAGGACAGGCTCTGTTTGGGAAATGCCAGCCAGTACCCAAGGGTCCGGGGGTCACTGTCTTCCCCTTGGCCAGGCAGGGTGTGTCCTGCGCTCTCACGAGAATTTCTTGGTACCCTCTGCTGCCCTAGCACCTCATGTGCTGCGTGGTGCGTGGTGAGTTCTAAGTAAATGCAGGTTTAAATCAGAGCGTGTTGAACTTGGCCCACATATCATTTGGCCTTCACATTTTTCTTTGAACAGCTTTATTTATATTTGTTTTTTTAAATTTTTTTTAATTTCAGCATATTATGGGGGTACAAATGTTAAGGTTACATATATTGCCCTTGCCCCTCCGCCCCCCCCCGAGTCAGAGCTTCAAGCCTGACCATCCCCCAGATGGTGCACATCGCACTCATTGTGTATGTATATACCCATCCCCTCCTCCCCCCTCCCGTCTGCCCGACACCCAATAAAAGTTGTTCCTGTGTGTCCACTTAGGTGTTGTATAGGTAGAGTTTTTAATTTTTAAAATAAATTTTAATGTGCATATTTAAGGTATACAACATGATATTATGGGATACATATAGTGAAATGGTTACTATGGTGAAGCAAATTAACATGTTCCTCGTGTCACATAGTTACCTATTTTTTAAATTTTGTTTTTTGTGGTAAGAGCAGATAAAATCTACTCATTTAGCAGGAATCTCAAATAAAGTACAATTTATTATTATTACCCATAGTCCTCATGTTGTGCATTAGACCTCTAGACTTGTTCAGCCTACAAATCTGCTACTTTGTACTACTTTGTATCCTTTGACCTACATCTCTCCATTCCTCTCCCCCCACAACCACTATTTTATTCTCTATCTCTGTATATTAGACTTTTGTAAAAAAGATTTCACATATAAGTAAGATCATGCAACATTTTTCTTTTTATGTCTTGCTTATTTCACTTAGCCTAAAGTCTTACAGGTTCATGTTCATCCATGTTGTGGCAGATGGCTGGAGTAGAGTTTCCAGAAAAAATCATTAAGGAACAGCTCTAAGTAAATACATTTTATTTGGAATTTTTTGTTTGTTTGTTTTATGAGACAGGGTCTCTCTCAACCCAACTACAGCTCACTGCAGCCTCAAACTATCAGGCTCAAGTGATCCTCCTGCCTCAGTCTCCCAAGTAGCTAGGACTATGGGAGTGCACCACCACACCTAGCTGATTTTTTCATTTTTTGTAGAGATGGGTCTTGCTATGTCAACCAGGCTCATCTTGAACTCCTGGCCTCAAACAATCCTCCTGCCTTGGCCTCCCAAAGTGCTAGGTTTACAGGTGTGAGCCACCATGCCCAGCCCTTAAATAGATACATTTTAAAACTTAATTGAAATGGACAATGTTTTCAGAAAAATATAATTTAATAAACTGAATCTATAGAAAAGTTCCTCACTAGTTTTACTCTGCTAGTATAACCCAGATGCCTCCAAACTGATGAAGAACAGTGATGAGTTAGAAGAAGCACAGTCCATGAGACTACTGTCACTTTTGACATCAATTGCAAGTTCCTGGGTCCTTGAGACCACCATTGGGTTTGATAATTCACCAGAGAGACTCACAGAACTCACTGAAAACTATTATATGCATTGCTGTCTATTACAGGGAAAGGATACAGATTGAACTCATCCAAGGGAAAAAGCACATGGGGCAGAGTTCAGGAAAGTTCCAAACATGGAGCTTCCAGTTGTCCCCTCCCTGTGGAGTTCTGGACAATGTTGCTTTTCTGGCATCAGCATGGGATGATACAGAGTACTGACAACCAGAGAAGCCTACCCGGGCCTTGGTGTCCAGAGTCTTTATTAGGACCCAATCACATAAACCTGGTGGCTGCTCATGTGGCCGTCCTCAGTCTCCAGCCCTTGTGGGGGTCAAGCTAATACTACTTGGTCTCCATTCTAAATCACATCGTTCGTATCTGCCGATACCAATATCATATTGATTTGATTTCGAACTCCTGACCTTGAGCAATCCGCCCGCCTAGGCCTCCCAGAGTGCTAGGATTACAGGCGTGAGCCACCGTGCCCGGCCAATATCATATTGATTTGAAATACAATGACTGTATGGTATTTTGATATGCAGCAAGGCAAATTTCACCTCACTGTTCTTTCACATAATTTTCATACCTACTCTTAGGCATTTATGTTTCCTTATAAAACTTAAATTCTGTATTATTTAAGTTACATTCAGCTACAAGTAATAGAAAATTGACTAACACTGGGTTAACCAATAAACACTTTTCCTGTTCAAGTAACAAGATGTTGAGGGGTGGACTGGCCAGCATTAGCTCAACATTGCAACAATGTCAGCCATGAAACGGGTTCCGCCTCCTCCTGCTTCACCAACCTCAGCTTGTTGACAATGTGTTCTGCTTTTTGCCTCATGGTCTTTTCATGGCTGCAGAGATCTGGGCACAGTAACCACATCCAAAGACAGGAAGCAGGAACTCTTTCCACATGAGACTGTCTTTCTTCTGAGCATAACAGCTATTTCTCAGGAGGCCTCAATAGACTGCTTATATGTCATTGGCCAGAACCGGGTCACACACCCATTCTTGGACAGATCACTGGCAAAAGAGGACAGAAATTAGAGTTAGTGGTGAGACCAATCATAATTCACTGGTCTGTAGTAGGGACCAGTGTTCTCTGAGAATAAAGCTTCTCTACCAATACCTGAGCCAAATTATAGTTCTGTTTGAAAGAGATGAGTGGGGAATAGCTGTTAGGTAGGCAACAGTGTCTGCCACAACTTTACATTTAAAAATATCCCATCAATTTTTTTAAAAAAGAATATCTTGAGGTTTCTAGTTTGAATGACATTAAATTTATGTATTAATTTAGAGTGACTATCTTTTTATAATATTCAAGTTTTTTCATCAAGTACATGGTATATTTTTCTATTTGTTTCAATCTTATTTTAAGAACTTTAATAACATTTCTAGTTTCCTTAATGTAAGTCCTGCAGTGCTCTACCTCACTATAGGCCCAAGTATGTTAGAGCATTTGCCACAATTGTGAATGGAACGTTTTTCTAAAAGGTACTTATTGGTATTTGCACATACCCCTTGTATCCTGCCATTTTTCTAAATTATCTCATGATAGACAAGACAGCATGGTATTTAATATTATCGAGTCAAAGAGCCAGAGATTTAAACCCAGCTCTACCACTTTCTAGCTGTGTGATCTAGGCAAGTTACTCTCTGTGCTCAGTTTCCTCATCCATAAAATGGGTAATAATAACCCCTGTAAAGGTTGCTACAAGGATTAAATAAAGTAACATACATGAATATTTAGAATAGTCCCTTGCACATAGTAAATTGTATACTATATTAGGATTTTCTATTACCAGAAAATAATATCTTATTAATTACAGTCATTTTTAATATTCATCTTGGGTTATCTAGGGATACAATCATACCATTAGCAAAAAGAGATAGTCTTCTTTTCCAATGTTAATACTAATTATTTAATTTTTATTGCATTTTTTAATACTCCAGTAGTATGAAGGTAAAGGGCTAGTTCCTTATTTAATCAAAATGAATGTTTGCCATTTAAGACATTTGCTTTTAGTTTTTGGTAAAGAATATTTATCATATTTAAGTGATTTGCTTTTATTCCTCTTGTACTCAGGGTTGTTTTTGCTGTAAATTTTTACGAAATCTGTTTTTTCAGCATCTATTGATGTGATAGGCAGTCTTATTATTCCTTTTAATTTGTTCATATACATTGATATATCTACTGAAGTTGACATCTACTTGCATTCCTGGGATAAATTCTACCCGGTTGTAGAATAGCAAAGCTCATAATTTGTAAGTTGCACATTTTTTTCACATTTTAACATCTCTGAAATTGGGTCATGTATTACAATCAATAGTGTCCTACAATTGCTATTGACTAGACAACAGGTGTCACACAGTTGACACCTCCACATGTGTCAATGTGGTCATAGTTGCTCAGATTGTTGACCCTTCAGTTGAGTTATGTACATTGTTTATGTTCCATGAGTTGAGTTTAATCACTGTATAAAGCTCCTAAAATATTACCCTATGATTTGGTACTGAAATAAAAAAGTTATTGCAAATGCAGAAATTCATGGAATCAGAGCAGTGGAATGTAAATTTGATATTAATAAGGCAAATTTTGTCATCAGAGGAATGACTTCACACTCCTATTTTCTTGCAAAGCAACAATCAAGGGACTTATGGAACTAGGAAAACAAGCTACACACAGACACACAAATGAAATCTATTATGTTTTGCTATTGAGATACACAGAAAAGAATTGCAACAAAGTTTGGAAAAACTGTCAAATCTCTCGGAATGGATACAAGAAATTCCAAAGCAATGAGAGGTTGCTGTCATCCATTCATGTGTTTTTAAGGACTATCATGATGTTGTCAAACATCTCTTTATCAAAAACTTCCTGCTGACTTTGAGCAGAAGACTATATGGAGCACCCTTGAAGAAATGCTATAGCACCAGTGTTTCCTATGGTCAAAGGATAATATTGTGTGACAAATCCAGAAATCAGTGACCCTGAGCCTAAAAATGGTTAAGAAGAGTTGGACTTTGAATGTGAAGGTATCTAAGGAATACCGTAACGTGTTCATTTCACTTCTATTTTTCTTTTCAAGTGGGAGCACAATGATACATAAGATGGGAACTAACCCAGATTCAGACCAATCAAAGTGCAGCAGTACCCTGGCCACAATGATTGGCCAATCAGAGTGAGGCTCTGGGCTTTGTTTACACCTTAATCTAACTGTCCCCTCTCTATACTAAATCCTGGGAGCCATCCTATGACCACAGGGAGACTAGCCTGAACATGAAGTCAACATAGGCATAACAGAGAAGAAAAAGAACCTGAATTGAACCACAGGATCAATTCAAGACAATTTGAATTGAGTTTTCCATTACTTGCAAACCAAAGTTTCCTAACTGAATAAAGGCTCCTTAAATGTTAGTTTATCATGCAAATGACGAGCGAGGACACTTGAGGCAGTCCTGCTTTCCCAATCTGGGGGCAGAATCATCCCACCATCCAGCCATCAGTTACCCATTGGCTCACCTGGTAAATTATTACCCCCATCTATTGAAGGCTCTGAGAGAGGTCCCTACAGACTTTGCTGTGAGGCACACTGTGGAAACAGAGCAACTTTATGCTTCAAAAAGTAAGAAAGAGCTGAATTCAGAGGTCATGGCAAGTAGGGAGGTTATTTGGAGCTGATATGTGCACATGTATTTTTGTGGTTCATATACAATTTTTGATCTTGATTTGATGTTTATGCATTCACAGGATGGGAATCTGGACCTGAGATAATGAAGTCAAGCACTCATTTTTGCTTTATTTTCACTTCAATGCTAGCTGCTTCCTGAACTGTTCCCAACGAGCCCAGACACTACAGGGCCATCAGCTTAAAAAATCAAGTTTTACCTCAGGCTTGGATCGCTGCTGAATAAGCAGATGAGGCTGACTGAATCTTGCTGTGATGCTGAAAAAATCTCAAGTCTTTATCCAAATCTACCTCCTGCTAGTGATGTTTTCTGCCTGCCCTATAGGGTTTGTGAAGGCCAAAAAACTTTCCTAACCCCTGCTGAGATGGTATCATACCTAGGTTATCTAAGTTGTCACAAAGCTTCTAGTCATCCTTAATCTCTATCTCTTTAAATTCAAAATCTAAGGCTATTCTATGATTTTTACAACACTTGAATTATTTTTCTCCTAAAACTTTGGCTGATTGATGGGGTTTTTTGGACTTGTTTTCTCATGTTTTTTGTTTTGTTTTGGTTGTTTTTGCTTTTTTTTTTTTTTTTAATCCTTGAGCTTTGTAAATAAGTTTTCCTGTGCCTGCTTGCCCATAACTTATTTTTCTGGTCTAATGACTATTTTTAATGAGTTCAGCCTGTGCCTTCTTGTACAAAAAGAAACTTGGGAGTGTGAGGAGCATATTAATGAGCTATCAGATCTAGTCTGGTTTTTGAAGTTTAGAGTTTTGGGATGTCACAGAAGTGTAAATATCATCATGGCTTTTGCATTTGATTAATAATTATATCACAGCTAAAGCCTCAGGGCACCTCCTACTCCATAATTCTGCTGTCCCTAACCCCAGTGGCTCTGCCATTAATGGTCAGTCTCTGGGAGCCCATGTCCCAAGGAAATGGCTTCCCAATTTATTCTAAGTGGCCTTGCCTGCAAACCTTCCTCAACTTTGACCAAACTTCCAATTTCAGGACAGAATGACCCTTTTCCCCCTCCTCCTCACAAAGTAGGGAGAAATGAGGCAGATGTGAGAAACATCCTCTGGGGGTAATTTTACTTTTTTTTTTTTTTTTTTTTTTACTACACTTACAATTTACCAAACTATATTAAATATTTTCTGGCCTTCAAATCAGATGCCTACTCATGCAAGAAAACTGCACGATCATTCAGGCTGATCCCTCTTACCCTCAATGTAGATCCACACTCACTTTCACAACAGTTCCCAAATTCATCTTCGTGCTGACCCCGGGCTCCCAGGCTCTGGGCACCAGAGGCGAAGCAAAGAAACCCATAGGCCAGTTAAGGAGAGACCCCTTGAATAGATTCTACTGGGTCCAAGTGTTGGTGTAAGTTTACATAGAACGTGGAGTCTGAATGGGAAGTCAGGAAGGTGAATCAGGGAAGCCTTTGGAGTTTGTACACCAGTGGGCAGTTCCCAGATGAAGGGGGTGAAGGCACTGCAGGCAAATGGCCACCTCTGGGCAGTGGACACCTCAGCCTGCTTTGCTACCTCTTCGCAAGCTGCCCCGTGACTGGTCTTCCCATTGTTCTACTGATCTTCTAAGTGATCTTTTATAAAACAGTGTGGGCATTTATTATATGAGTAAATGAATGAATCAATGGATGGATGGGTGACAAACTAGCCAAAGTGATGATCAGAGTCTGAGAGGAGAGGGCAACACCCCAGAAGCAGGCCGTCTCTCCCCCTGTCTGGCTGATGGCCAACCTTGCGGAGTGAAAGGGAACGTGAGGGTGAGGGTGAAGCCTGGCGATTGTGATTTGTACATAAAGCTTGCAAGGGTCGCTCATCAGAATGCTTCGGGCCTGAAGAGTCCCCTTCCCTACGCAAAAATAAACAGTGCCATTAAAAAAACTATTCGAAAACACGCTGAATACTGGAAGGTGACGGGCCTCAGCTGCAGGACAGGTGCTTCTAGATCCCATTAGCGCAGACCAGAGCTTCCCTTTGCCCCAGGCGGCCCCCTAAAGAACCTGTCAGGGGCCTACATTCATCAGCTCACGGAGGAGCGAACCAAAGCAGCTCTGTACTAACCAGGGGCGGGACCGGGACCACCCGCGGGCAGCGGAGTCGCGAGCTGTACGCGCTGCGGAGAGCGTTGCCCAGGCATCGGGGCGGGGGCGGGGTCGGCTCTTCTCGCGCAGGGGGCGGGTCGGGTCACGTGGGAGCGGCGCGGTGGCGCGCAAAGTAGCGCAGGCGCGAAGCCGCGCAGGCGCGGGGCCCGCCCCTGGGACCCCCGGGGCCGGGGAGGGTTTGGCCCCTCTGCGTCCCCGCGGCGGGCGCTAGAGAAGGCAGGCGACAAGGAGTCTTCCCGGTAGGTGCTGCACGCGGAGCCCTGCGAGGCACGAGACGCGCGGGTCTGCGGGGGTCTGTCTCGGCGCAGGTGAGGAAACTGAGGCAGGATCACGTCTGCGGTGCGCAGGGAGAGTAGGCGCCGGATTCTTGAGGGCTGCCCCTCGGGCCAGTGCGGCCCCGCCGTGGAGCTCCTTCGGAGACGGCCTGGCGCGGCCCCAACCCCCCCTTGGAGGACAATGCCCCTCCCGGCCCGCGGCGCCCCCTCGCCCGCCCCAGCCACCGCGGCCAGTGGAAAAAACCCGCGCTCGGGTCAGAAGACCTGAGATCGGAACTGGGCGCTAATGTGACCGGTTCTTCCCCGCCTCCAGTCTTTGAGCAAGACTGGCGGCGCCGACCTGCCTGAATTTGTTAGGACGAAGAACTGAGAAAAGGGCTCAGGGATCTGCCGTGGCCGGAGTGGGTCTGGGGTCTGGGGACCAGCTCAAGGTGAGGGACCTGGCCGTCCTCCTCTCTGTGCGAAGAGTCGTGTATTTTATGTGGGCACAGTTTGTAGCTTTGTTCAGAGTGATCTCAGAGGCACCTGTTCCCCCTCTTCCTGACTTGAAATTGGGAACTGTCCAAGTGTGAATTTCAAAACACTGTGCTGAGATCTGGGAATGAAAAGATGAACGAGGCACTAATCGGAACAGTTTATCTTCAGGGTTGTTGCAGGGCCGGGAGCAGAAGGAGAAGGTGGCGATGGCTAGAGGCGAGGGAAGGGGAGTAAGACCCCGCCTGGCAAGGGCTGCGGGAAGACCGCACACCCGACTGGGGCTCAGGTCCAGCTGGTTCTCTGCATCTATTCCTTATCACACTATGCTGTTTCCACAGCCCAACTGCCTGAACCTTAACTGAAGTTTGGGGTTTTTGTTTTTATTTTAGGGTATTTTCCTTTGAGCCTGGCAGATGATTTTAAAAATGAAAATAATTTCTTAGGATTTACTTTGAAAAGCATTGTCAGGGAGCCAGCTCGTATAGTCCTGTATGCTCCTGCTTTGGCCTCGCAGTGGAGGCTGTGGGATGCAGACTGCAAGCCCTGACTCCTTAGAAAATACTTATTCATCAGACAGCTCTCCATTTTGTGTACAAGTTTTGTTTTGGGGTGATCATGGACTAATCTAAAAATGAAGTAAGATTTATGCGTTGTATTTATGACACTCCTTGTAAGGTAGCTTTACAGGCACCTGCTGTACATTTAATCCTTTGATTCTTGCAACCCTCCAGAAGGTAATTCGGGAATTATGCGTTGTTCAGGTTCACACAGCTCTTAGGAATTAGAGTTAGATCTTAGTTATTCTTGGTCTGACCTTTCTCGTGTCCCCCTCCTTTATAAGGGCACATCATCTAGTTGAGACCTTATGCATTGCTGCTGAAGAGATACAAAAGACATTTCTGAAGATTGTCTCTTTGGCTTGTGTCATTTAAATGGCACCCAGAAAGTTTGGTTAGGACCAGAATTGTAGGGCTCAAGCCCCAGGCTCTGTCAATATCTCAGAAATAAAGCAGCTGTCCTGCCAGCTGGGTTCTTGCCTCTTTGTGAAATGTTGAACAGAGGCTCCAAGTCTTCCTCTGCAGAGGTTTGTATGGCAAGAACTGTCCAGAGGTGCTGTGGAGGGAGCCAGCCTCACTTCTGAGTTTAGTGGCCTCTGGCACAGGGAGATAACAACTGAGCAGTGCCCTTTGCCTTCTCTGGTTCTGCTAGCTCAGAAGGCAGTGTTGGCTGCTGCAGGGGTATCATAGAGTGTGTGTTGTGGAATGGCCAGATAGGCCAGAGGAGCTGAGACAAGCCAGGATTCCCGCCAGACCTAGAGCTCCTACCGAGGAGGCAGGCCTGCAGTGACACAGCTGCACATCAGTGTTTTATGTCTGTCCTTCTGTTTCAGATGTCCTGTCCTCATAGGAGGATGAGTGATTTGAGCCTGCAAAGGAGAGAAAGATTATGCTGCCTTACAATTCTCCAGTGTGTTGCTGCATTTCACATTCCTCTTCCCTTATATTCTTTATGACAACCCTTCAAAGTGCCCTTGTCTTTAAGAAAACACTGAGGTCCAGAAGAACAAGGTGACCTCTCAAAGTCAAAGTGAGAACCCAGGATTTTTATTTTTCAGCCCAGTGTCTTTTGTGGTATCACCCTTGCCTGCCTTCCATGATGGAGCTTGTGTCCTGAGCCCAGACAGGAGACTGGCAAGTGGGGGTAGAATGGCTAAATCTTTTGGGGCTGCTCCAGCTCCAGCTTCACTTATCAGAGGAAAAGACTTCTTTCAGCCCCCACATTCCTCACTAGTAGCTGATTGTGTCTTCTTGTTCTGCTTTTAACATCTGTTCAGAACTATCTGAATCTGACATGTGAGAGTAGGCCTGGGCCAGGCCAACAGTTCCCCCAAGGGTCTGAGCTGAGAGTTGGAGAGCAAGGCAAGTAGGTGAGAGCTCATGGCAACTAGCTACTAGTAGTGCCAGGGTACTTGAAGGCAAGGGTGGGTGGGAGGGCATCTCCTATTGCTCATGGGGCCCTGGGTGCCTGTGACATCAGTCTGTTAGACAGGAAGTGACAGGTCCTTGTTACTGTGGAGAGGAGAGGTACAGAGTGGCTTCTCAGCTGAGAATGGGCAATGTGACCCTTATGAAAACATTTAGCTTTGGTTTATAAGCTGCTTGCTAAGGACTGGGCTTGGGAAAGGCTGGTGTTCTCTCCAGGCACCACACTTCCCAGGCCCCGTTGAGGAGCAGTCTTGCTCTCTGCTTAATTGAGGCCAATAAGCAGATTTCAGGACCTGCAGGGTCCCCCTTCCTGAGCCCCAGCCCCAATGCTGTCTCTGGTTCTGCTAGCCAGTGCCTCAGAGGGCACTGGCATGTGCCTGGCTCCCTTGGGCCCGGGGCTGGAGTGTCCAATGCAGGAAAAACAATCATGGGAGTGGGGAGACCCAGACCTGAAAGGTCCCAACATAGCCACTGACAGCCCACCTTGCCCATGTGACCTTGGACTAGCCAGCCCCTTCTCTGAGCTTTAGTTTCCTCATTTACTCAATAAGGGAGGAGCTGAACTGGAGCTTTGAGAGGAGGAGAAGGAACAGAGGAGAGCAGAGAAGGAAGATGAAGCATCCTTTCCATGTAGTTCACTGAGGGCCTGAGGCAAGGAGGCCCACGTGCATTTTTTTTTTTGTCTCCCTCAGAACCCTGTCTTCCCTCTGCCATCTCTGCCTCAGGCCAGCTCCTTCTGAGGAGGGAGGATTCCCTGGGTGGGGCTGTGCTAGGCACATGTACCTTTGATGTTTAGAATATGATGCTGTCTCTACTTGCTTCAGACATGAATTAACCCACCCAGTGCTGATACTTTGTTTTTTTAAGACTTTATCAATTCCTGCCGAGAGGCAGCTCCTTAAACAGGCAGGAGGTAGGCCAGGGAAGGAGGCAGTGAGAATGTGCACACCCAGCAGGAGCGCGGCAGTGGCAGGCACCCCATGGCTTGCTTTGTGGAAGTGGGTGCATCCGTGTGGTTGCAATCACATGGTACTTCAGAGTCTTTGGGTGGAATGTCAGAGCTGGGACACTTCACATAATTTCTCGTTCCTTCTGTCTATACAGATGAGGAGACCCAGGACCAGAATGTCTTCATGGCTTATGTCAGATTGTCCTGCCAGTGAGCAGTGCAGCCAGGACCCAACCTAAGGTCACCTAAGCCCCAAGCTTGAGTGTTTTCTTTGATGTCAAGCTAGCCCTGTCCGAAATTACCTTGCATACTGAGGTGAAATTGAGTGACTGTAAGTTAGTTCCAACTCTGCGTCACTGTGGAGTTTGAGGAGTCAAATTCAGGTCATTTCATTAACATTTAATACCTTCCGGTTACCAGGATCTGTGTTAAGTGCTGGGGATGCAGGCATGAGTAAGGAAGCAGCTCCTGTCCTCAGATTGTGCCACTGTATAATGGAGACAGACGTGTAAATAACTAAAACGCACGAAGTCCATTTGTGCAGCGCATTGTGTGTGTCCCATGCATGCTATGTAATCGGAGGTGAGGGAGCAGTCCATTCTTGGAGCTTTCGGGAAAGGCTTTGGGGAGGAAGTGTTATTTGTGCTGGGCCTTATTAATAGGTAGGCATTTACCTAGTTGGCATGGGTGGGAGAGCATTCTGGGTAAAGGAAACAGTGTGAGATGGGCCTTGCAGTCTGGCCAGGCTGCTGTGGTGGCATGGAGTGAGGCCAGAACGGTGGGCTGAAGCTCAGCTATGGAGGGCCCTGTCAGCCGTGCTGAGGACTTTACTGTTAGAGTCTGAAGGCAAGGGAAGGATATGTGAGGCCTGGGTGTGTTAGGATCGCTCTGGCTACAGCATGCAGAATAAAACGCAGAAGACAAGACCAGAGCCAAGCCACATTTAGTTCTGCAGTTATTGAAATAGTCTAGGTACAAAATCGGGGCCTGGGCTTGGACAGTAACAGCGAGGTTGAGAAGAGGATGGGTAGAAGACACATTTTATGGGTGGACAGAACTTCCTGATTGATTAGGTGTGGCAGTGAGAGTGAAAGAAGAGTACAGTGTGACTCCCAGTTTCTGGCTTTAGCAGTTGGTTAGTTGGTTGGATGCTTGTGTCATCCACTAAGCTAGGCTAGAACCCTGGAGGAGAAACTGTCTTTAGTCGAAGTCAAAACATTTTGGGTACAGGGCAACAGTGATGCCTACAAAATCTCTGTGGAAACTTCGGGTCAAGAACAGCAATAGGGACTTGGAAGTCAATACTAAGGTGGTGGGTGAGGTGCTTGAAGTAGGTGAGGTCACCCAGGAAGGGAGTGTGGGTTGAGAGAAGCCGCTTAAGTGGCAGAAAAAAAGGGAAAGCAAAGGGAGATAAAGACTAGGCAGCAGGTGAGGTCACCAGTGGTGCCGGCTGATTTCGTGGGCTGGGATGAGGAATGCGGCAAGGGAGCAGCCTGCACAAGGAGCCACAGAGAAAGAGACATCTTCCATTGACTCTCCCTTGTGGGACATGTGGGCTGTGTTAAGGGCTTCGCTTCATTAGTCTGCACCGGATAGCAGAGATGGATGGAGTCTTTTGGCACTTGGAAAATGTTATAATCTGCATGACTGCAAATGACTCAAAACTTTGCTCAACTTTTTGAAGGGCTGAGGGGCCTTGGCAGTGTTTTCTGGCAGTGTTTTCAGATTAACTGTTGGCAGGTGAAGGAGCCCCAGGGTTTCTGGGTGGCCTGGTCCTGCCTGTGGAGTGGCTGAGCTTAGGGGCATAGGCGGGACTGGAGAGACCCGCCTTCAGCCCTCCCCTGCCACCGGGCTCTGCCTGCCTGCTCTCCCCTGGCTCAGCCTCTCAGCAGCAGCAGGGTTGTAGACGCTGCGGATGGTGAGTGCCTTTTTCTCTGGTTTAAACTGCCTGAGGTTGGGGATAGGGGACCACGTGGTGAGGGGTCTTGCCTTGTGTAGGGAAGAGACAGGGTCTCAAAGCTGGACACTAAAAGGGGAGCAGCAGTTATGATGAGGAACCAAGAATGTCCTGACTCCAAAGTGAGCTGTTTTTGTTAGAATGATAGGGTGTCCCTGGGGGCTTTAGGAACCTTAGCACCCTCCATCCAGCCCTCTCATTTTGAAGTTGAGGAAAATGGGGCCTGGGATGGGATTGACTCAGCTTGGCCTGGGGAGCCCTGCTGGGTCTCCCCATTCCCCACCCGTGACCCCTGTGCTCTTCCCAGGCTGGGATTGCCACTCTGAGCTGCCACAGCTGTTGTTTGTTTGTGGCCTCATCCTGCTTCACCTTCTGTGGGACAGGATGGATCCGATAAGTCCCACAGTGGGGGACTAAATGCTGTGGCTATGTCAGGTGGGGGCTGGCTCTTCTATAAACAACTTGCTGTTCTTTGTCAGAGGAGCTGACCCATTCCTGGACGGAAAGGGATAGAAAGGGAGGAAAGAGATGGGACATCTGGTGTATGGTAAATTTCCTTTAGAGTAAACATGGTTTGACTGTACATGTGTTTGATGACTAAAAAAAGGTGATTTTTTTTTAATTCTCTTTAAGAAAAAGGAAATCATACCCCTTGACCTCCATAAACCCACTTCTGAATGTGTGGGAAGGCACAGTGTGAGAGTAGAAAGACTATAACCTTGAGTCCTGTTCCTGTTGACCTGGGTGCAGGTGGCAGTACTGCTGCCTTCTGGCTCCATGACATTGGGGAAGTTACTGAACTTCTCTGAACCTCAGTGGTGTCAGCTGCCAAAAGGGTGATCACTGTATCACGAGCCTGTCGAGTGAATAAAATTAGGCCATGTATGTCAAATGACACTAAGTAAATCTGGTTTACTGGCCTCCTTAACCAGTGAGTGGTCTTAGAGGCCCATGGGAAAATGCATTGTTCTATTTAGATATAAAGCTCCCTTTACTTGCCCGTTTTTGGGGGTGGGAATAACTGTGATTCAGGATTTGGGGTCTGCTCACACTGCGCAGCAAGTTACAGTGGTACCTGCTCCAAGATGTGCCAAGCTGCAAGTTGCTTTGTAGCTTGGGGAGGTTGGCTGAGGGGCTGGACCTGTGCACTCTCTAGGTGTTCCCAAAAGTGACTTTTCACTGCTGCTCCCTGGCAGAAGAGCCAGCTGCTAGAGGCCCACTGGGAGCGCCTCCCCAAAGTGGTGATTGATTCTCTGCTCACACCTCCTGGATCACAGCTCAGCGTGGGGGTGGAGGTTGGAGTGGAAAATAGCATTTCTGGGGGGTATTAGGTCCAGATTTTATGCCCCAGCCCTTGAACTTGAGGTGGGGAAATGGAAGGCTTTGAGACGTGGAAGTTTGAGTTCTCAGGGTGCTTTCAATACTGACATCCACTCCCAGTCCCTGCTGCTTCCCAGGCTCAGTCAGCCCCATCCCAGCATAGCCCATCCATCCTGCCTCCTGCGTTCTACGCCAGCTCCTTCCTCCTGGGTGCTTCTGTGGCTGCCCAGACCGACTCGTCCTTTTGCTGCCATAGGCTCACGTTCATACCTTTCCCAAGCTGCTCGCCTTCCCGCTTGCTTTTCTGTTGTTTGCGTGCCAGACCTGTATCTCCTTGAGGACTATGTATCATTTTATGTCCCCCCAAATTGCCATTTATTAGGTAAATCACTACTGAATAAATGTAGGGAGATAAATGTTGAGTCTAGTTGAGTTGAATTCCCTTGTACTCAGGAGCAAACAGGCCAAATGCCTTTCGATGGGTAGTGGGAAGATGAAGCCTGTCTGTATCTCAGTGCAGCAGGGACATGTTGGATGGGTGTGAAGCTGGCTGTAAGGGACCAGGGACTTCCTTAGTGCACTATGTCCCAGAAGGCAAAGAGAGTCCTTTTATAGGGTAGATATAAGCTGCCTTTTGCATACTGATGAAGAAATGCCTGTCAAATCTGTGATCAGAGACCAGTCCATGTGAATCCTGAATCATGCACACATGTCAGAAATCCAGGGACGTTTTGAAAGTGCCCAAAGATACAGAAATTGTTCCAGACTCTAGGGAATCTCCTGTTTACAGCAAGCAGGTGAGAGCTGTGGTTTTCCTTCTAATTGTTCTGTGAACTGTAATCTAGTAATGTGTAACTTTGCCACGTAGAAGAATTGGAAGCAGGCCTATAGAAGTTTTTCTCCTGCTTGGCCCAAGAATTTTGTTGTCCATAAGTCACCTTCATCATCTAATTCTATTGAATTCATTTCAGCACACATTTGTGGTGAGCCTACTGCGTACCAAATGTGCACTGTGCTAAGCACAGTAGAGTCAGAGATCAACTGAGGAACAAAATCAAAGGAGAGAGATCTGACAGGTCCAGATCAGAAGGATCGTGGGTGTGTTTTGGGCACAGGACCCAGGAGGGAAAGAATAAGCACCTTTCAGGAGTTGTGGGTGGGGAGAGCATCTGAGTTGTGAAGCACAGAATGAGGCAGAATATTCCAGGCAAAAGGGTGGAGATGTGTGTTTGACTCTCCCTGTGCCCGTCCCTGCCTTCTCACGGCAGGCTGAGGGGATGGAAGCTGGGCTGGACGAGGGCCCAGCTCTCCAAGGCCAGCCTGCCCACGTGACTGTACTTTGTTCTGTGGCTTATGGCCAGACAAGCACAAAGTCCTGAATTCTTTTCTCTAAGACAGTGCTTCTCAGATTTTAATGTGCTTATGAATTGCCTGCCAGTCAGGCTAAAATGCAGTTTAAGATTCCTTAGTTCTGAGGTAGGGCCCGAGATTCCATGTTTCTGCATGGTGCCAATGCTGCCAGTCCATGGACTACATTCTGAGCAGAGGGTGATGAGAAACTTTTCTCTCCTGGCTGGTGTCCTTCACATCAGAGATGCCATAGCAGCATCTCTGGTCCCCTCAACACACACACACACACACGCTTGCTTTCTCTCTCTCTTTCTTTCTTTCTTTATTTCTTTCTCTGGCTCCCCTTCTTTTTCCCCTTCCTAAATATGTAGATGTCTAATTTTTCTTTCTTAAATGCTATTTCATTTGGTCACCCCCTCTCCTGGAAGTTTTCTTCTATTTCTTAACTCAAATCTGAATTTCCCAGGCAGCCTAATCATTAGTCTGCCCTACCCTTTCCTTTCCAATGACATCACCACTGAGTCACTCTCAACCCTACCTGACTGCAGTGGGTGCCTCACAGCCCCCTCCCTTGGCAGTGACATTCAGATTTCCAGGCCTTTGCTTAATCCTTTGGAGGAATACTCTCCTGGCTAAGTCCTGCAGGGGAGAATTAAGTCAGAGGTTAAATGGGCTGAGGTTAGGTGGCACATACGCACATACGTACACACACAGCCAGGCCTGTCTCCAACAGTGATCTAAGCACATGGAAGCAGGCTGGTGCTTAATGAGGAAGGCACCAGTATATGTCAGATGCTAGGATGGAGTGAGGGCCAAATGGAAGGATAGGAATTGTAGGTGGTTATCAGAAGGAAGGCTGGGTGACATACTACCGCTTCCAGGAGCTTCTGCCCACTAGAGGGAGCCTTAGTCAGTCATCCAGGCAAGAGCTGGGAACAAGGCTGGATTGAGACAAGACCTGCCTGGAAATCCATTTCAATTGCAGAGACCCTTACCTCGTGCAGACATCTTTTGCTCAGCCCCTCTGAAGCAGACACTGCAACACCTTGTTCTTGCTGTCTCTACTCCCATTCATGTGGCAGACATCTGTGTAGTTCTCTTCATGGGGGGAAAATGTCAGATTACACACTGGTGTTTAGCAGTGACCATCAATCAATAAGTAGTAGCTTGAGAAGATATTTGCTTTCTTGTTGACTGTGGTTTTATGTATTGCCTTTTTATTTTATTTTTACCATGAGCCAATTTATTTCTGTAATGAGTAAAAAATAAAGCTATTCTCAATTGGGAGAAATGTGCTGAGACTGCCTGCCCCTACCATGAATGAAGCCCTGCTGGGTACTGGCTGGGGGCTTGATGAGTAGGATATGGTCCCTGTTTCTGAAAAGATTCTCAAACTAAAGTGGAAGAAAGACAGGTGACAAACAGTGTGATTAGTGTTCTACGTATCCTCTTATCACAGAATAGAAAGCTGCTCCTACCCAGGGAGGCAATGGCTCAGCCACCTGGATTGTGAAGGCGAGTCAAGCATTGATGAGGAGGAGGAAGGAAGTAGTCTGCTTCCAGGGGACACAGCGGTAGAGCACCACAGAGCTGGGGGCTACAACCTGGGGCATGAGGAGAGGGGACAGCAAGAGAAACACCTGAGAAAGTTGTCCTTTCTCTGTCATCATTCCTGACTCCCTGGTGAGCTTCTTGGGGCAGGAACCTCCATGTGTCTGTTGTATCCCCAAGCTCTGGTAGCAGTGGGTGCTTAGCAGCCCTTGCCCAGTCTCATCTCTGATCCTGCTGCTGCCTGTCTCCTCCCTCCTGGTTGGCAGCCCCTCCGTAGCCTTGTATGGGAGATCAGATCCTAGCTATCCTGTGGGAGCAGTAACGTCTTCTTCCTTCCTCTCAATCTCCAGAAATGTCTTTCCTCCAGGATCCAAGTTTCTTCACCATGGGGATGTGGTCCATTGGTGCAGGAGCCCTGGGGGCTGCTGCCTTGGCACTGCTCCTGGCCAACACAGACGTGTTTCTGTCCAAGCCGCAGAAAGCAGCACTAGAGTATCTGGAGGATATAGACCTGAAAACATTAGAGAAGGGTAAGTGGTGACCCCACCAATCTCAGTACTTTTCTGAGGCACTGGGATACAGGCTTACTTATTTTTTTCTTTCTAAAATAACACTTTTGAAATTGAAAATGCAATGTAACATTAGAAAAAAATAACACGTTTTTTGAGACAGAGTCTCGCTTTGTCACCCTGGGTAGAGTGCAGCGGCATTATCATAGCTCACTGCAACCTCATAACTCCTGGACTCAAGCGGTCTTCCTGCTCAGCCTCCCCGAGTAGCTGGGACTATGGGCACCATAGGCACAGTGCCTGGCTAATTTTTCTATTTTTAGTAGAGACGGGATCTTACTCTTGCTTAGGCTTATCTCAAACTCCTGAGCTCAAGTAATCCTCCTGCCTCGGCCTCACAGAGTGCTAGGATTACAAGGGTCAGCCACTGCACCCAGCCATAATAACACTTTTTAAACTACCGATGATCCATTACTCTAACACAATAATCATTTTTATTTTGGCATATTCCTTTTCATGTGTGCATATTATTATATAGTTGTGATCTTGGTGTAAGTGCTATTTTACATTTTAGCTTCTCTTATCAAAAGCATTTTTCACTCGCTATGAGTGTCTCTCTCACTATAATGATAAGTTGCTCCATAATATTTAGTGCCATTGTTTACTAAACCAGCTCTTCTAGGGTGTACTCTGAGGAATTCCAGGCTTGTGGAGTCTTCACAAGAAAAGGAGTTCCTGAGTCACATAAGCCTGAGAGACACTGTTTATCCAGTTCCATGCTCCTGATGCCCAGCACAGGGCCTGGCACGCAGCAGGGACTTGCTTGTTGGAATGAGGTGTCTGGATTGCTCCTGATCTGAGCATGTCATCCCCTCCCTGTGATGAAGCTGCAGCATATGAGGATGTACCTCCAGGTCACATGTTAGAACAGACCTACCTGGCTCCCTCTTCTCAGGGAACCCCCTAAAGTCCGTCAGGGACAGCTGAGAGCCACACACTCAAACGTGATATCTCTGCCTCCTCACTGTGTGCTCTGTGTTAGAGCTGTAGCTTGTGGGATTTCAGCCCTGCTAGTGGGGCAGGAGAGTTTGACTGGTGAACCTGGGTCTCATTGACTGGGCGGTCTCTAGGTCAGCCCCCAGGTGGAGGCCATCATCGTCTGTTCATTAAGTGAGGAAGCTTGTCAAAGGAATGCTGGAGCTGTGATCGTGCAGATTCGCAGTAGGTCACCTTAATGAAGAACTAAAGTTCTGCAGAGACCCGTAATGCTTTGTTCGTCCCAGGGTTTCCCAATCTTATGTGATTACAGACTTTCCCCCATGCCTCTTATTTTCACAGAACATGCCACAGGGACATGCATCCCTCTGGGAAATACTAAAATGATATGGAGCCAGGCATGGTGGCTCATGCCTGTAATCCCAGCACTTTAAGAGGCTGAGGCAGAAGGATCTCTTGAGCCCAGGAGTTCAAGATCAGCCTGGGCAACATAGCGAGATACCATCTGTACTTAAGAATTTTATTTTATTTTATTTTTTTGTTTCAGCATATTATGGGGGTACAAATGTTTAGGTTATGTGCATTGCCTTTCCTCCCTCATCCCCCCACCCCGAGTCAGAGCTTCAAGCGTGTCCATCCCCCAGATGGTGCGCATCATACTCATTATGTATGTATATATCCATCCCCTCCGGCCCCCTCCCATCTGCCCAACGCCCGATAAATATTATTCCTATATGTGCACTTAGGTGTTGATCAGTTAATACCAATTTGCTGGTGAGTACATGTGGTGCTTATTTTTCCATTCTTGGGATACTTCACTCTACATAATAATTTTAAAAATTAGCAGGACGTGGTAGTACGCACCTGTAGTCCCAGCTATTTGGGAGGTTGAGGCAGGAGGATTGTTGAGCCTAGGAGTTCAAGGCTGCAGTGAACTATGGTCACATTACTGCACTCTGTCCTGGGCAATAGAGCGACACCCCATCTCTAAAGAATAAATAAAATACAATAATAAGGGTTTATGCTTGTGCTCGCTTCGGCAGCACTTATACTAAAAAATTGGAACGATACAGAGAAGATTAGCATGGCCAAAAGAAAAAGCGTTTATGCTTATTGAGCCCTCACTAACTCTTATTACCAGACACTGTGGTGAGTACTTTTATATATTCATCTTGAACTCCCTACAGCCCAAAGTGGAACTACTAGATATTTGCATTTTACAAATGAGGAAGCTGAGGTTCAAAGAGGAAAAATAGCTTGCCTAGGGTCACACAGCTAGATTCAAACTTAAGTCTGACCTTCGAGCCTGGCTACAACTACAGTACTGTACTACCCCAAAGCACTTCCTTGTTGAGCATCTTCTACCTTCCTCTATTAATAATATTGCAGTTAACATATTTGATTTAACAATTTTTAAAAATTTTCTGTTGACTTATTTTCTTTAAATGTGTTTTTAAGAGTGGGATTTTGGGGTGGGGGTCAAAGTATAAGACTTTATCAGTTTGGGCCACGTTTCTGCCCCGAAGAATTATTACAGTATCTCATTAGATCAGCAATAATGGAAATTGTCAGTGTTCTAGTTTGAAAATAGATTTTTATTGGGGAGGACCCTTTTGGGTATACAGTAGGATTCTTAAGTCTTATTCTTTTTCTTCAGGAAGGTGAATATTCCCTGTCTGTGTTTCCTGTTGTCTTTCCCACATGTGAAATGTCTGTGCAGGTCCTCTGCTAGACGTGGTTTCTGACCTCATCTTGTCCCAGTGTGGCTCACGAGCTGCTTAGTGATCAGGGTTGGACTGGGCTGGGCTGAGGGGAGATATTGAATTTCCTTTTCTTCTCCCTCAGAACCAAGGACTTTCAAAGCAAAGGAGCTGTGGGAAAAGAATGGAGCTGTGATTATGGCTGTGCGGAGGCCAGGCTGTTTCCTCTGTCGAGAGGTGAGTGTATTTGAGGATCTGTTCAGAGAAAAGGATCCTGGCAAGTAAGGGCTAGTGTATTTTCAGCCAGGACCAAGGGCCCGTGGGCCAGCTTGGCCTTTTATCAACTCTGGTTTGTTCTCGGTTATTTTCGCTAGGTATTTCTTTTGACGTATGCCCTGTGTCTGTTTTTTTAACAACTCAGCATCTTCTACAGGGGCTAGCAACACACCTGACTTTCCTTTGGTACTCCCAAACCTTTCACCCTATGCTGGACCATCTTCTCATTTAATGAAGGGCAGTGACCAGGTCCAAGTCCATGTTCCTGATGCTCAGCACTGACGTATGCTTATTAAATGAGGTATCTGGATTGCTACTGATTTGTGCACGGTCAGTCCATCCCTGTGATGGGTTGCATGTTAGAACAGATCTGCCTGGCTCCCTCTGCCTGGGGACCCCCCCAGAGCCCATCATGGACAGTTTAGGGCCACACACTCAAACATGGTAGCTCTACCTCCTCGCTGTGTGCTCTCAGCATTGGATCTGTAGCTCGGTGTGATTTCAGCCATGCTCATAGTGTGGGTGCATTTAGCATGTGAGTTTGGTGAAGGTTGGAGCTCACCAACTGGGTGGTCTCCAAGTTGGCCCCCAAAGGGAAACCGTTGTTAAGTGAGGAAGCTTATCAAGGGAATGCAGGAACTGACCATTGAGACACAAAATGCTAGTGTTAGAGGGGACATTGCAAATACTTTGGTCCAGCCTTGTCACTTTATAGATGGGTAAACCAAGGACCAGAGTGATTTGGTGGCCCATCCATGGTCACACAGCCAGTTGGTGGCAGACGCCAGGTTCTGAGATCACTGCCTTTCCTGGGACAAACTGAGAATGACAGTACTCCTGCTCTTCAGACAACATTGCTTCTCAAGTAGTGGCCATGGCCACCCTGTCCGGTTGTCATCCTCATTCCTCTGGTTGCTCTCCCTGACCCCGAGGCATTTCCTTTCAACCTTGCTGACCTCACTTGTGCTTGTGTGGCTGAGCTGGAAAAGAATCCACTTAGGCCACTGGATGCATGTGATATCCTGTAGTCCCTTATCTCCAGGGCACTTTTAGGCCTTTGTTATCTCAGTGGTTCCTCACCATATCACTTGAAAATACAGCTTGTTAGTATTCTTATTTTACAGAGGAGGAAACAGATACAGAGATTATAACAAAGCCACACTGCCTGGGGAGTATATTAACTGCCCATTGCTGTTGTAACAAATTACCACAAACTCAGTGGCTTTAGACAACACACATTTTTATCTTACAGTTCTGTAGGTCAGAGTTCCAGAGTGGAATCTGGTTGCCTTTGTTCTGAAAGCCGTAGGGTAGAGTCCATTTATTTGCCTTTTCCAGCTTCTAGAGGCCACTGGTATTCCTTGACCCATGGCCCCTTCCTCTATTTTTAAAGTCAGCGATGGCTGGTCAAGTCTTTCTCATGTTGCATTGCCATGACACTGACTTTTCTGCCTGCCTCATCCACATTTGAGGACCCCTGTGATTACACTGGGTCCACCCAGATAATCTAGGATAATCTCCTTAGTTTAAGGTCAGCTGATGAGCAACCTAAATTTCATCTCAGCCTTAATTCCCCCTTACCATGTAACACAACATAGGCACAGGTTCCAGGAATGAGAATTCAGAGGCTTGTTATTCTGCCTACCACAGAAGGTGGAGTTTATACTCAGGGCTTTTGATTCCAAATCTGTGATACCTATAAATACCAGCAAGAAAGCCTGTTTTGACTTGCTTTCTTGAGGCCAGTGAAACCCAGAAGGTTCCAAGCACAACAGCTCTCCCTAATTAATTATAACCTGTTTTCCTCTGCACTGGTCTGTGCCCTGACACAACGTATTTTGGAAACTTGTATTTCAAACAGGATGGGTGGGTGACAGTCTGAGTTATTTTGAGTGGTCCAGACCAGGGAAGAGGTGTGTGACTTAGTTTCCACTTCTTGGCTTTATACCATGCCATACCCAGAGTAAGGAGCCCAGGAAAAGTAAATACAACCTTTTATCTCACAGATATTCTTTGATCACATCAGATGCTGTAGTCCTCATCAGATTCTGTAACAAATTACAGAATCTCATCAGATTCTGTAGTCCTCATCAGATGCTGTAGTGCTCTAGGGTAGAATTTGCCAGTCACTGTAGCTATTGATAAATGTATTATAATCAATTATACTTCATTAGCTATTCTTTTTTTATTATTCTAGAAAATAAATGAAAACTTAAATTTAGCCACCACCATATAGCAGTATATTTGTATTGGAGGTGAATGGGCTGATTTTAAAGGATTTCCTGCTGACTTTTAATTCAGATACCAAATGTGAGAATGGAATTGATTCTTAATGTTGAAGCTTTACCATGACTCATGCAATTTAGTTTATTCATCCAGCACACAGTTCAAGAGGGTCAAGGATGTCTGTACCTCTGAGCTCAGCTGTGTTCCCCGCCATGTCTACTTTCAAATCTTTCCACCTGGTATTTAGTACCTACTGTATAGCCAGCCGTGTGCTAGGCACTAAGTTCCAAGAAATGGAAGACATAGTTTCTGTGTGGCACATTTAGGATTCTCAGTGACAGCCTTCAACGTAGTGGTAACATACAGGCTTGATACAAAAAAATGTCACCAAGCAGGGAAGACACAATATGCATAGAGAAACAGGGCTTCACTCCAGAGCTGGACTAGCCAGGGAAATCTTTTTTGAACAGGGCTACCTTTCCAGAGGGGAGGGTTGAGCTGGAGAGAGAAGGAAGGGGAGAGGAGCTGACTGAGTGACAGTGTGGAGGCAGCCATCCGCATGGCCTGAGGGGGATGTGGATGTGTCTGCCAGGCCCTGTGCTGTTTTGGGGAGCGGCTGGGAGATAAGGTAGGGGAGAAGTGGCTTAGGCAGGAGTGGAGGATGTTATTGCTGTTCCCCAGACTATGATTAGGAAACCACAACAGGAGCCTAACTTCTCCCTCTCATCTTGGAGACGACAAGCAGCCTGGGCTGAGGAGGGGTCCTGATACCCTGTACTGAGGCCTAGTGCCCAGCTGGGACAGGCGCAGGCTGGCCTGTACAGGCCTGAGTTCTTCTGGTGTTTTGTTGCCTCTGTTCCTCTGTGTTCTGTGCCAGCCATGCTGTGAGCCTGTAGGGAAGAGAGGTCGTTTGTTGGCTGCAGAGCCACAGGAGTTTGTGTCCCTGAACCTCCGTATCTTCTGCAGGAGGCTGCAGACCTGTCCTCCCTGAAACCCAAGTTGGATGAGCTGGGCGTCCCTCTCTATGCAGTGGTGAAGGAGCACATCAGGACTGAAGTGAAGGACTTCCAGCCTTATTTCAAAGGAGAAATCTTCCTGGATGAAAAGGTATGTGTGCAGGGAGCCAGACACAGACTATTTGAGATTGCGCTTGGCTGGGGAGAGTGCAGTGGCCCAGGGTGTGTCTGGCCTGGAGCTGGAGGCTGGTGTTCCTTTCAGCAGCCCTGAACTTGCAGGGCCTTTCCCAGCCCTCTGAGCAGAACACAATCACACACTTAAAAGCTGTCCTCTCAGGTATAGGCGGTCCTTGCCTTATAAGTGTTCAACTTACCGTTATTCGACTTCACGATGGGGTAAAAAACCATACGCATCCAGTAGAAACTGTACTTCAAGAACCCAAACAACCATCATGTTTTTCACTTTCAGTACAGTATTCGGTAAATTATATGAGATATTCAGCACTTTATTATAAAACAGGCTTTGTGTTAGATGATTTTGCCCAACTGTAGGCTAATCTAAGTGTTCTGAGCACCTTTAAGGTAGTCTAGGCTAAGCTATGCTGTTTGGTAGGTTAGGTGTATTAAATGCATTTTCAACTTACAGTATTATCAACTTGCAGTGTGTTTCTCAGGACATGTCATAAGTCAAGGAGTATTTGTATTACTTAAGCCCTTCCTGCAGTGTGACTAGGGAGGGTAGGAAATAGCTGAAACTCCATCAAGTTCCCCCACCATAAGGTAGGGGCCCTAGCATAAACTGCCCATCCCTTAATTCATGGTAGCCATATTCCTGTGCCCTCTACTCCCACCTCTGCAGAATGTAGCACTGTTCACCCGTCAGGTACAAGACCCAGTGAGAAGTTAGAGTCAGAGTTGAGAGCTGCAGTCTGTTTCCTTAGGTTGGGCCTGCCTTGAGGTCGGGAGCTGTGCCAGGCAGGATTCTGTTTCCTCAGGCAGTTGAGAGTGGTCCTGGGTGGGAGCTGGCTGTGTTGGGTGGGCTTGACGACATGAGCCAGTAGGCTTTGGGTCTTTGCCTGAGAACAAATGCCCTGTTGGGAGCCTTTCCTGTTGGGGAAGGCAGGCATCTAGGCTGCTCACGTGGGATCTGTCTTTCTCACTTCATAGAAAAGGTTCTATGGTCCACAAAGGCGGAAGATGATGTTTATGGGATTCATCCGTCTGGGGGTGTGGTACAACTTCTTCCGAGCCTGGAATGGAGGCTTCTCTGGAAACCTGGAAGGTGAAGGCTTCATCCTCGGGGGAGTTTTTGTGGTGGGACCAGGAAAACAGGTAAACTCTTACTCTCTACTTGTTGGTCTGTGGATATGTGTGTCTGTGAGCAACAGACCCTGACAAGGGACTGGGTGGCAGCTTCACTTTCCCTATTTGGGGGCCTCCCCGCGTTCCTTCTAGAAATCCGGGGAATATGAGGAAGGGTAGGAGGGCAGTGGTTTGTCACACATCTGCTCTCTGCTGGTACCTCACACCTGAATCTACTCAGGCCTCACAGTAACGTCATGAATTAACCTGATCATTTTGTAGAGGAGGAGCTGGGACTGAGGGGCAATGAGCAGCTGCACCAAGGAACTGCTGGGGCCTGAACCCGGGTTTTCTTGACTTCAAGCTCCATTTTCTGTGTTTGAATGAAAGCACAGTTTTCATTCTGTTTATGAATTTCCTCCCTTGCAGTGTTCCCAGGCCATCAAGGATGATGATAGAGAAAAATGAAGAGGAAAGAAGGAATAAAAACAGGCCTAATGAGGGGAGGTGGCAAGGAGGTGTGGGAGGAGACCATGCTTTTCCCTGTGGGGGTCTGGGTGTCAGGGCTGCCCCAGGAGAGGGAACTGACTCCTCTGCAGATAGCCTGTTGTAGGCTCCCGTTATGAGGGTCCACAGCATGGGAACCCCAGGAGAAGGTGTGGAAAGGAGAGATGAGGTCTCTGTTGGCCTAAGAGGCAGGTAGGCAGGTGTTCCATGTTGGAGCCTGGGCAACCTCGAGCCACAGGGATCCCCTGCCCTGGAGGGCAGTGCCAGCAGTGGATGTGTAGCAGGGCCAGGGCAAAGTGAGTGCAGGCAGGGCATGGGAGGAGAACCTGGAGACTGGTGGCCTAACGTCTAGGCCCGTCTCTGCCAGCCTGGGGCATGGCATTAACATACGTAGAAAGTGTTTTCTTTTTGTAGAAAGACGAGGTTGGTCTGCATTGTTGGATCTTGCTATAATGTTGCTAATTGCATACTTTTCCCAGTTGAGGAGGACTAAAAGTTAATGGGACTAGAAATCCTATTTTGAGCTTTATTTCTTATCTCTTCCTTTTATACTTTGGTAACTGCTCTTGCTTGACTGTAGTAGAATTAAGCATGAAATGGTATCTGACTTACCTTAAACCTATTTGCTAATTTGCTGGTAAATCTATCCAAACTTCTACATGATAATGGCTGCCCGTGGGTGCCTAGCTTGTTCCAGGTGCTCATATAAATAATCTCATGTCTTCCTCACAACCAATCTGGGATGTTAGGTATTTTTATTTCCATCTACATGTAAGGAAAAGGGGCTTGAGATACGAAATAACTCAGCCAGTGACACAGCTAGTAAATGGTACGCAGAAATGAAACCCAGGAACTCAAATCCGTCCAGCTCCAGAGACCCAACCCTGCCCCCGCACATAGCCTCTCCTCAGAGGTGGCTCCCGACCATGCCTTCCAGAGGCCCTCACACTAGGGCAGGCCACTTCCCTAAAGGATTGCTCATCCTCTTCTGACTCTGGCACTGTAGGGTTCCTTCCCCCTTCCTGTCTCTGCCTTCTCAGGGCTCTAGGGCAGGGCTTGGCACACCTGCCAGCCTTTTCTTGCCTGGCAGTGACTCATCTGGTGCTCAGGGGCCTGCTGGCCCATTCCAAGTGTTGCTAGGGGTGGTGTTTGGCTTTGTTGCTATTCCCTGGGGCTCCTGGCCTTCATCCTCCCTGGTGGAAGGTTGACTGAGCTGGCAGAGCTTCAGGACTTACCTCAGTCCTTTTTAGGAGTAGAGCATTTGCAGTCCCACTGTGCCAGATGCCACTAAGTGGGGATTCCTTTTATAATAATAATCTTTCATCATACTTCCTTTAAAGAAGAAGTATGTGTGCACTGCAGAAAACTGGGCAACAGTGGAGCAGTAGAAGGTGGAAGAGCCATCCTGTGAGCTCAGCCACCATGGATAACAGGTTGTTGAAACAACATTGAGTGGCCTTTTATTTTATTTGCTTTTTAAGAAAATGATATCTTACTAAACTAGATGTAAATTTCCTAATGTGCTTCCCTATAGTCACCACTGTGTGGTGGGACTTCTTGTTTTTTTACTTCTTTATTAATAATGACACAGCATATTTACAGATCTTTTTTCTTGATTTCAGTTCCTAGATATAAGAGGTCAAAGAACTCTTTAACAAGGATTCCTTGATGCTGATCTCACAAACACATTATCTTTTTTACCATAAACTTTAGGGTAACTCTGGGGTATCCTATGGCCTAGTGCATTTTTTTGTCACAGTATTAGAAGAGAGAGGCCTCCAGTTTCTTAGGAAGACTAAAGGAAAGGGAGGGGTCTCCTTTTCAGATAGTCATTCAGCGCCTGCCAAAAAGTCTGCCCTCAGAGCTCCACTTTCACACCTTCAGGCCTTTCTGTGTTAGCTTCCTTCTGTTCTCTTTACCTGGAATGTTCTTTTGCCTGCGTCTCTACCTGTAGCCATCCTGCTTACCTCCTATGCTTTATCATCTTCCCTGGTCTCCCTTATTGTAATTAGTCACCACTGACTTCGTGCTCAGCACCAAAGTGCTGCTGAGACATGGCCTTCTCTGATCCACCCTCCTCAAGAGACTGAGCTTCTCTAGAGCAGGAGCCGGGCCTGATTCAGCTGTGTGTTATCTGCTGCCCTAGCACAGGACTCGACAGACAGCTCGGGCTGCGTGTCTGTGTCATGAATGAATGATTCAGATTGAGGACTGACAATCCCTCTTGTTTCCTTCCTTTTAGGGCATTCTTCTCGAGCACCGAGAAAAAGAATTTGGAGACAAAGTAAACCCACTTTCTGTTTTAGAAGCTGCTAGGAAGATCAAGCCACAGACTTCGACCTCAGAGAAAAAATGATCGTGTGCAACTGCCTGAGGCAGGATAACTAGGGGCACCCACCGGTGTTCTGGGAAGGTGTCGGGTTTCCACGTGTCCCTAAGGAGTTAGAAACCCGCCTGTGCTGTGTTCTCAGTATGGATTGTTAACGTATTTTAATACTGTCTTCTATTTATGCCTAGTAAGGCAAAGTAGCCCCAAAACAAGGCTGATAGAAATGTAAGAAACTTGTAAGGGTTATTTTAGCTAAAACCTGGGAAATATGAGGCTTAAAATTGCTGCACCTCATTACAAATGTATATGGTGTTTGAGTGCTGTTATTTGAAATGATTTTTATTTTCATGTCTTCAAAAATCTAAAAAAAGTTGATTGGGAGATTGAAAAATATAAGGTTTTTGACTTTTATGGTTTCAATTCATAACTTGTTACATAATGTCAAAGTATAACTCATATGCTCCTGATTAGTTTGATAAAGATAAATAATAAAGTGAGTCTTCCATTCTAACCCCAGAGATTTGTTTTTCTAGAAGAAATGATCATCTCTAGCTTTAATAAAATTATGCATCAGAAATCACCTGTATATAAAACTAATAATAAAAACATTTGCCATAATACTGGCTGAAAATGAAAAATCAGTATTCTCCATGGATATGGAGTAAAGGGTTGTTGGGGGGAGCTCCCCTAGATAACCAGAAAAATTCATCCCATCATCCTGTTAGTGATTTTGCTGTCTTTCCTGGCAGAATGACTTTGGTATGTAAAATCGATAGCTTCTTTCCTTATTGGTCTTTTAACTTAATCAGGTAAATCAGGAGGAGAAGGGACATAGGATGAAATGTAACTTAATACATTAATTTATGTTTGAATTTTGTCATATGGTAAGAATGAAGTCAGCAAGAGCCAGGAGGAGAGCTCTGCCCCAGGGAATCCACTCAAGACACCAAATAAGCCCGGCAGTAGAAAGGCAGAGGTGGGAACAGAGAGAAGAGTGCTTACCCAGGGACCAGCCCCGCAGGATGAAGGGCGTCAGAGTTTATCCAGGAAAGCAGGAGTGGACACTGAGGTTGGAAGTAAAGCTGGCCAAGTAGGTGAGCATTGGGGCTGGGTACACAGAGCGGGTAGGAATTAGTGGTTCAGAACTAAGTGCCTGGGTCTGACTTCATGTGGTGGTGGCTGTGTGGGGTGTGCACAGGCCCATGGAGGGCTGGGCTTCTGCAGTCTTTGAGGCTACACCCTTCAATACTTGTACAATGACTCATTGAATGATCAGAAGCTGTGATCACCGGGACTCCAGCTACTGATGGGATAACTCAGATGAGATTCTTTAGTACCCAAAAGACAGTTATTTTGCAACTAAACAGTAGAGCTAGGTGTGGTGGCTCACACCCATAACCCCAGCACTTTGGGAGGCCAAGGCAGGAGGATTATTTGAGCCCAGGATTCCAGACCAGCCTGGGTAACAGAGTGAGACCCCACATCTCCACAAAAGATTTTAAAATTAGCCAGCCTTGGTAGTGTATGGCTATAGTCCCAGCTCCTCGGGAGGCTGAGACAGGAGGATCGCTTGAGCCCAGGAGTTCGGGGCTGCAATGGGCTATGATTTTACCACTGCACTGGAGTCTGGGCAACAGAGTGAGTCTCTAAAAAAACTAACAAAAAAGAGTAGAACCTGAGAGGACATTGCACCAATGGATGCATCAAGAGAAACATTGTGATCTCTGTCACCAACTTTTCTCTGAACTCTGTCACCAACTTTTCTCTTCTGGGTCCTCTGTGCAATGTGGTCTCTCTCTGATCAGCATAGCATTATGGAAAAAGCACTAGATTAAGTCATGAGGTGGGTTCAACATCCAGTTTAACTGTGTGACCTTAAGCAAAGGTCTGGCCCTCTGTTTCATTGGCATAATTCCTCCTCCTGTTTATTCAGAGTCATTGAGGAAATGGTAAATATTGTAAGACACTGCTTCTCAAACTGGAATGTACATGCATGTCACCTAAGGATCTTGTTTACTAATTAAAGGCAGTAAAGACAGATTTTATTCAGTAACTACTGCAGTAGGGGAGAGTTCTCAGTGTAGAACTGAGCTCAACTCCAATCAGTGCAGAGGTAACTGGATTTTAAAGGGAGAATGGAGAGTAAGGACGGGGAGGGAGGGGGTGGCTCCAATAGAATCAGGGAAGTGGAAAATTACAAAAAATTGGTAAGAGAATTGGTCAGTGTGATTACGCTTTGTCTGCTAACTGGCAAGTTTATCAAAGTTAGGATTCTAGCCTTCCCACAGAGACTGGGAGTCTGCCTTATCTTTCTTGATAATTACATATCACAGGGATGGCTCTCAGGTCATAGAGAAAGACATTCCTGGGTTGTAGAAGATACACATATACCTCAAAGGGACAGAATAAGGATTTACAATTATAAATTGTATAAAGTAAATGTTCTAAGAAAAAAGGGAGGTTAGAAGCCTATACTCAGGCTTCTAACCTGGCAAGAAGTTCCTGCTTCCCCTGGCGGAAACTCAAGGGGGATCAGATTGTCCCAGAGACACACCTTGAGCTGCTAGAAATTGTGCTATTGTTTTTTCCAAGTGTCTTAGTGCCAGGGGTGGACAAAATCCTTTGTGCTGAAAGTCAATTATTTGCAGCTCAATACGCCAGCAGTGTGGGGTGGAGCCTGTGTGGAGCATTTCTAACAAGTTCCAAGTGGTCTGTTTCATGGGTCACGCTTTGAGAAGCAAGGCTGTAAAAGTCCCTACAAATTAAAGTCATTAGTCTCTGTGGGATTTGGGCTTGAAGCTTCAGCAGACTTTGACAAGCATTTGTAGGTTTCCTTTTTATTTGTTTGATGAACTAATTGAAAATCCATAATGCAAAGAAAATGCAGAAAAAATGCAAGAAAATGCAGAAAGAATGCAAGAAAATGGCCTTGCTGTAAAGCTGGTGGTTCTCAATTTGGATGCACAGTAGAAGCACCTGGGGATGTTTAAAAAACTTCTGATACACAGAAGGCTCCCTAAATCTGAATCTCTGGGATGGGCCCCAGGCAACATATTTCTTAAAGCTCTTGGGTGATTCCAATATGCAGCTGGGAACTAAAATAATATCTTAAGCTCCCCCTTAGCTGACTGAATGGCACCCCTCTTGGCCAAGGGAATACCCTAAAACTGAGTTGCTGGCCATGAGAAGGGAGGTCAAACATGCCTCATCATGCCCCCTCCCTTCTTGTAGACATCCTTTGTAACTCATTAACAGAACAAAACTCATTAACCGAACAAATCGGTCCTCGATTTACATAACAAATTACTTGGTCTGGGTATATGGTTGGTGGCTTGTCTCTGATTAGCTGACTTCCTCATCTTACCTTAAAACATTCCAAGCCTTTAGACAAAGCTTCATTCATTTCTTTCCCCAATTACAAATCAAAGAATCTTTAAACCCATCTATAACCTGTAAGCTTCCCCCATTCGAGATGTTCCGCCTTTTCGGGCCAAACCAATGTTCACCTTCCGTGTATTGATTTATGACTTTATGTGTAACCCCTGTCTCCCTGAAATGTATAAAACCAAACTGTGACCCAACCACAGCCAGTCCACTTGCTCAAGGCTTCTTGGGTGGGGCTCTGGGCCATGGTATTCAAATTTGGCTCAGAATAAACCTCTTTAAATTATTTTACAGAGTTTGGCTTCTTTTCCCTTGACACAGCCAAGGTTGAGAACCACCCTAAAAGAACTCAGTGTCACGTTTGAAAGACCAGCCTCAAGAGACCTTACCTAGAGCCAGGCTGCCCCTGATAACTTCTGTTGAGTTTTGGGAAAAAGTGGGTGGTGTTGGGAATCAGAAAACGATACCACAAAATGAAGGCCTCAGAAGCAGCCCCAGGAGCAAGTTTTTCTCTGACCTTCTGCCCTCCTGTCTCTGTCTCATTTTCCCTAAGGCAAGTCATAGAAACTAGAACCTTTTTCTCCAAACCCAGCCCTAAAACCTAAAATATTCCTCTAACTTTTCCTTTATCCCTGCCTTTCTGAGGAAAAACTAGCCGTAAGGAAATTATATGACCTACCCAGTTTGACTATAGGTCATAAGACCCCTATTCCAGAGAGGGCCTTGCCCAACACCCAGAAGGAAGGAATGCTGCTCAGAGAGGCCAAGAAAAATCTAGACAGGCCTTGCTGGGTTTCGCCGCTCAGTCTACTAGCATTAGATCATTCCCTTTTTGTCTGATCATACTCCTACACACTGTCTATATTTTGTTGAAACTAATCATAAAAGTGGACAATTCTCCTGCATGTTTGCATCTTCATTCTGAAGACTCCCATGCCACATAAAACTATGATCAAACAAGTCTATATACATTTTTTCTCATTAATCTGGCTCTTATCAGTGATTTTCAGCAAAACTTCAGGGGGGAAAGGGAAAATTTTCACTTGAAGTGGTGGCAAGGGTCAGGGATGGTATGGACATGGGTGTGGGGGAACCCCAGCTGCAGTAGAACATGCAAAGATGGGGAAATTTCGGTAGTAAACGGTGGGGGGAGGAGAGGGAGGAGTCTGGCATGTTTTGTTTACCAGATTCTTTGTCTTCTCCCCTAATATTGTCAGGTGTGGGGACCAGACGTCAGGTCCGTGTTTCCTGGTTTTTGTTCCCATCACCAAACAATGGTTAATAGTCAGAGCAAATGAGCAGACCAAGCAGATGCAAGCAAAGCGCCAAAGTCTATGAAAGCAAAGTGCATTCCAAGGAAGCAGTGGGTCAACCCCCGAGAGTGGAAGAGACCCTGAGTTCTCTCCCCAAGATTCTCCCTTTTATGTTGATTTCCTAATTTTATGTTGGTGGGGGCGGGGTAGAACTTTCAGGGGTTTTTTTGGGGAAAGGGGTGGAAAATTCCTGGAACTGGGAACCTTCCCCATTTTTAACCTTATAAGGTAATATCTGGGGGTTGCCATTGTATTTGTAAACTGTCATGGTGCGGGTGGGTGTGATTTTTATTATGTTAATGAGGGTAGGTCACTTGAGGATGCTGTCACCTTACTTGTACACATGTCAAAACACCCTTATTTGTGGCCTTGATCATATTTCCACTTTGTGGCCTTTCTACCTCTTTCTGATTGGTCAGTCCTTGGAGACCTCTTATCGTAGAACAAACATCTGTTTAGTCCTTGGAAGGCCCCTTGATATGTCATCTGTTCTTGCTTAGAAGCCCTCTCTGGTCAATGTGTTCCTTCTCATGTAGACAAAGCATCTCCTAGTCCCATCTATTTCTCAGTGGAAACCCCCTAGACAAGGCAGCTGTTCCCCTTCCTCCTTGTCGCAACCTAACAATATGCTGATATCTCCAAAGCAGTGCCTGTGTCTACTGTCTCTGTCTTCCCATTGCAGTGTAGGAGAATGGAGGGCAGGGAAGGTGAGCTGTGGGGAAGAGGCTGCAGTGGTTGTGAGTACCGCGGGTCAATGAAATCACAGGGCAAACTGAAGCTTCTCCCCAGCCCTGGCTGCCCTCCCTCCTCCATTCTATTCTGGGTTGCTAATGCCCTACGGGGCAAGCAGAAAGGTGTGTATTTGTGATTTTATGTTTGGAAGGGGAGGGAAAGTAAAAGCTGACTTGCTCTGCTTTAACCTTCCAAATCCTGTCTAGGTTTAAAGCAGGAGGGTTTACTTGTGGTTTTGTTTTTTGTCTTGTTTTCAAAGCAATTACCATTGAGGATGTTAGGAGTGGGCGTGGTGAGGGTAGTAGATCCTTTCATGGACATGTTCCTTCCTAGGTATACCTGGTCACCTTTCTGTGTTATACAGTGATGCTCAGCGTCACCCCAACACACTAGTTAAGAGTCAGTTCTGAACTTTATTGAGAGCGATGGGAATCCAAATCCACTGGAGGGTTTTAAGGAGAGGAGTAACATAATCCCATTTCTATTCTTCTGTCTGCCTTGAGAGAATAGATTGTACAGGATCAAAGCTGGTGGCAGGGAACCCACTTAGGAGGCTGTTGCAATGATCCAGGCAAGAGACAATGGTGGTGGGAACTAGGTGGGAGCAGAGGAGGTAGTGAGAAGTGCCAGATGCTCGGTATGTTTGAAGGCAGAGCTAAGAGGATTCCTGAACGACTGGATGTGGGATATGAGAGAAAGAGGAGTCAAGGATGGATGATTCCATGACTTTTGGCCTGAACAACTAACTGCATATGAATTTTGCAATAAAGAGGAGCAGAAAAGGATGGGGTAGTGAGAGGTTTCAACGTGCACTGTAACAACAGTTACAATGAATGAACTAGAGGCACAAGTATCAATTTGGTTCCATCAAAACAATGCTAAGGTCCTAGCACTCTGGGAGGCTGAGGCGGGTGGATCGCTCAAGGTTAGGAATTTGAAACCAGCCTGAGCAAGAGCGACCCCGTCTCTACTATAAATAGAAAGAAATTAATTGGCTAACTAAAAATATATAGGAAAAATTAGCTGGGCATGGTGGTGCATGCCTGTAGTCCCAGCTACTCGGGAGGCTGAGGCAGGAGGATTGCTTGAGCCCAGGAGTTTGAGGTTGCTGTGAGCTAGGCTGATGCCACGGCACTCACTGGAGCCAGGGCAACAGAGTGAGACTCTGTCTCAAAAACAAAACAAAACAAAACAAAAAACAATGCTAAGGAAAAAAGGCTTTAGGTGATACAGTAGTAAGATACAATTTATGTAAATTTGTAAGACAGGCAAACAGCATTGTTTAGGGCTTCATGCACAGGTGGTAAAAGTGTAAAAACAGGTATGGAATAATTAACAAGGTGCAGCCAAGGTTAAGATCCCATCTGGGAGCCTCACACTTTAAAACATCCCACTGCTGAGACTAGATCCTAGTCCAGTTAAACCAGAATCTCTGGGGATGGGTCCAGGCATCAGTATTTTTTTTTTTTTTTTTTTTTTGAGACAGAGTCTCACTCTGTTGCCCGGGCTATAGAGTGCCGTGGCGTCAGCCTAGCTCACAGCAACCTCAAACTCCTGGGCTCAAGTGATCCTTCTGCCTCAGCCTCTCGAATAGCTGGGACTACAGGCATGCGCCACCATGCCCGGCTCATTTTTTTACATATATTTTCAGTTGGCCGATTAATTTCTTTCTATTTATAGTAGAGACGGGATCTCGCTCTTGCTCAGGCTGGTGTCGAACTCCTGACCTTGAGCTATCCACCTGCCTCGGCCTCCCAGAGTGCTAGGATTACAGGCGTGAGCCACCGCGCCCGGCCCAGGCATCAGTATTTTTTAAAGCTCCCTGGGGGATTCTAGTATGTAGGCAAGGTGGAAAACCACTGCTTTAAATTGAGAAATAATTGTGAAATCTTTGAAAAGTAGAAGGAATTTTCCCCTTTTATATGCAAGCCTTGGTCTGTCTCTGTTTTGGAGTTAGTTAAGAGACACCCATGCCCTACTTTCCATGATGTTCAGCCAGGAAACATGAATAAACTCTCCCAAGAGGCAGCTGAGCTCAGTATCAGTTTCCACTAAAAGGAACTCCTTGGAGAAATGGCTGATTGCAGGCTTGGGGCAGGAAATGCACAAGATGAGCCTGTAACATTTTGTCATACCAGATATCAGGCAAGCTCTCAAAGGCCACTGAGGGCTTATACAAAGGGTAGACTCAGGAAATAATTTGAAGAAGCTCTTACTTGCCAAAGATTGGACACTCTGAGCATCACTAAGAATAATTACAATGAATTAAAACACATCAGATATGTTTAACTACATGAGTTCATAATGATTCTTAAAAAAAGAAAATCTTTGGATGATGCTAAGAAAACAGCTCATTTTGAAACACAGTAAAATAAGAAAAATAAATTAGCATTTATTCTGCCTTTTTTACTTGACAGTAACAAGTTGATGATAGAAGTTTCTCATTACTGAAGTACTCATGCAGCCCCAGGTGCAGTGATAATGACCATAGGAGTTGCCAATGGGTGGCCAGTAGGAGAGGCCCGAGTCCCAGAAAATGCTTCTCTGATTCTGTCCATAAGGCAGCTCCTTGCAGAGCTTTGTCCCAGCAGATGACGCCTTTCATTGCAGCCCCTTCATCCAGCAGGACATGCTGGTCCCACTCCTTCTCTAAATGCTGCCCCAGCATAGATTGAGTCAGTCAAAAATCTTGATCCTACCTTCTCACTTTGTTGGGAAAAAAGAGTTCTAGAGGGATGATGTTACAAGACGCAAAGCTGGCCAGGAGCAGCTCTTTGATAGGGAGAAAAGATCCCTAAAGTAAGTCTCCAGGGTGGGATCACCTACTTGCCATGGAACTTGGGCTGGTCCCTTCCTTCTCTGGGCCCACTTCCCCATCTGCACCATTCAGGAGATGTTCTAGATTTGGAAGCTTCGTGCACTACAGTTCCTTCCATCAGGGCCAAACCTTGAGGCCAGGTCTCTGTTCACATCTGTTGCTGTTGTTACCAAAGCCATCCTGTTTGGATCAATGAGTGAACATTCCAGGAAAACAGAGAAATGTTGTTTATCTTGATTTCCTCAGCACTCAGCACTCAGCACTCAGCACACAGCCAGGCCCTCAATAAATAAAACAGCTTGAAAGACAAAAACAACCATAAATGAAGTAAAAGATCAACAAAGAAGGCCAGGTGTGGTGGCTCATGCCTATAATCTTAGCACTCTGGGAGGCTGAGGTGGGAGGATCGCTTGAGGTCAGGAGTTCAAGACCAACCTGAGCAAGAGCAAGACCCGGTCTCTACTAAAAATAGAAAAAATTAGTTGGGTGTGGTGGTGCACACCTGTAGTCCCAGCACTCTGAGAGGCTGAGGCAGGAGGATTGCTTGAGCCCAGGAGTTTGATGTTGTTGTAAGCTAGGCTGATACCATGGCACTCTAGCCTGGGAGTGAGACTCTGTCTCAAAAAAACCAAACAAACAAACAAAACTACCATATGATAGCAATCCCACTACCGGGTGTTTATCTAAAGGAAGTGATGGCCGGGCGCTGTGGCTCACGCCTGTAATCCTAGCACTCTGGGAGGCCGAGGTGGGTAGATCGCTCAAGCCTGAGCAAGAGCGAGACCCCATCTCTACTATAAATAGAAAGAAATTAATTGGCCAACTAAAAATATATAGAAAAAATTAGCCGGGCATGGTGGCGCATGCCTGTAGTCCCAGCTACTAGGGAGGCTGAGGCAGTAGGATTGCTTGAGTCCAGGAGTTTGAGGTTGCTGTGAGCTAGGCTGACGCCATGGCACTCACTCTAGCCTGGGCAGCAGAGTAAGACTCTGTCTCAAAAAAAAAAAAAAAAAAAAAATTAAATCAGTAAAGTTTTTTGAACACAAGAATGTACAAGTACACATTCAATTAGCCTATCGATAGAGTGATAATGTCATCACACGCTATATAGCCTCTGGAGTGGAAAAGTCTTGGTATGATTATAAAAATAGCTTTGACCTGGTGGAATTGTCAGGTGTGGGGCCAGATGTCA
>CAUYRT010096436.1:0-32454 GCA_963574885.1 Lepilemur ruficaudatus
CATGGGAAAAGGTAGCATCTTGCTTTAGAGATTATTGTGCCCAAACTGAATTCTTTCATCATAAGTAGATGTGAAGTTTGACATTCCAAGGCTGGGAATTTTAAAGAGGTACAATTATAAATAAAAAGCAAAATAAATACAGAGTAGCCTTGAGTGTTCTTGATCTCACTGCACAGGATAACCAGAGCAGCGACTCTGACACGGCTCTGTTCTAGGATACTGGTAACAATGCTTCTCAAAGGACATCATAATGTTCTCAAAAGATTAATTCTGCCTTTTTAATGACTGTGGGAAGCCTTCCCTCCAAGAGAATCCTAGTGCCACGGGTGCTGGCCTGATGGCCTGCCTCATCCCTGTGTGCCGTAATGTTCTCTTTGGACCCCCGATGCTGGAGCTCGTGTGTGCCCCCACTTTGGAGGCAACCGTGTCAAGGCCCAGGGTTTCCCTAGGTGCCTGAGGCGTAGCTGAGGAGAGAAAGCTACCCCATGTGGGATGGTCAGTTCAGAGCAATGTATAAAGTATGAGGTTATTAAGCTGTGTGTGTGTGTGATTTAAATACTAGGTGTGGTAGGCAGAAAAATGCCTCCTTGCTCAAGAGTGACCATGTCCTAATCCCCAGAACCTGTGAATTTTACAAATGTGATTTAAGTTGCAGATCTTGAGATGGGAGCTTATCCTGGATTATCTGGGGGAGCTCAGTGTAATCACGAGGGCCCTTATAAGAGTGGGGAGCAGGAGGGTCCCCACTCCTTAGCAGAGTCAAGAGATATGACGAGGGGATGACAGATTGAAGTGACGCAGGGCCATGAGCCAGAAGGAATGCGACGGCCTCCTGACCTCCTGAAGCTGGAAAAAATGAGGCAATGGATTCTCCCCTGGAGGCTCCAAAGGGGCACTCACTGCCTTGCCTGCACCTTCAGCCCACTGTGACTGATGCAGACTTCCGACCTCCAGAATTGTAAGAAAATAAATTTTGTTGTTTCAAGCCATGAAGGTTTGTGGTGATTTGTTACAGAAGCAACAGGAAACTAATATACCAGTTTAATTCAGAAAAGGGAAGTATGGCCTAGAATAGTTTTTCAAAATGAGGACCATAGCCCCATTAGTGGGTTGTAAAAATCAATTTAGTAGGTTATGACTGGCATTTTAAACAATGAACTAGAAAATACCAGATTGCATTTTGCACATAGTAAGTGTTGTTTCATGATAATTATGTTTCAGATATACATGGGGGTGTGTGCTAGGTCACAATACATATCTCTCATGTGGGTTGGTGACCAAAAAAAGTTAGATAGCCACCAGAGAGGATTCCTGAGGAAAGGTGTGTTATCCACACCCTGAATGCAGTACTTCACCATAAGAATAGCAAACTGTATCAGGCATCAAGGTCAGCAATTGGTAGGCATGACCTGCTCCTCCCAACAATCCTAGAGGGTTGGAACTGTTATTACCACATTTTATGGATGACAAAACTCAAGGCCAGAGAAGGAAATGACCAGTCTCTCTGGAGTCCCAGTGGTAACCACTAAACCTGTTGCCTACTGGGCGAGGGTAGGGAGTGGGGATGCTGTAGTGACAGCCTAGTTAGCTCACCCGAGCTCACCCAAGCTCACGAGCAGGGTAATGTCACTGGAACTGATGGGAGGTGACCCCTGTATTTGCTAGTACCTCATGGGGTTACATTGTAGGCCTCAGTTCCTCAGTTGAACTGACACACAAAGCCATGCGGCTCAGAAGGAGGGTATTACCCCCGGAAGGAGACTGGGCTGGGTTGTGAAGTACTGAGCATGTTATGGGCCTCAGCTTGTGGTGGACATCTGGCCTCTGGGGCTTTGGCCACCTGACGTGTATGTGTGGCCTTGGGAGTGAGAGACAAAGGTTTCCCCTCTTCCTTCCTCTCAGGTGGTGATGGGTCCCTTAATCTCAAGGGAAGGGACTGGACCCGTGGTCCCCATTCTGGGGTAGACATGGACACATGCCCCTGTCATGGCCAATGAGACAAAAGGGAGAATATGCTGGGAGCTCTTTCCTTCCTGGTCCGCCTTGGCCAGCCCACTGCTTGCCTGCAGTCACCTTGGCCACTGTCTTGTGGCCCGGAGGTAGTAAGACCGACACTGAAAGCCAGCAAGAACCTCGAGGACTGGGAGACTGCACCAGCCCAGGACTGCCTTCCTCCACTTAAGCCGGTCCAGAAGAGTCGCAGCCTGGGGTTTGCGGCTGCGTTTCTTGGAAACCCGAGAAGGCAGAAAGGAAGGGGGAGTGTAGCATCTTCATCCCAGGGCAGTGTGCAAAGCAGATTCCCGGAAGAAACAGAAAGCTCTCCAAGTTGTTCTCGAAACTCCAGATGAATTTCTTCCATCCCCAAGCTCCCCTAACCCAAGGCAGTGCTTTACATAAGGCTTAGAAAACTTTGTCCCCCAAGGGAGCCATTTCAAATCACGCTTCCCATCACTTTCCAGTCTGAGGTTTGCTTTCCCACCCATTGGGTCTTCCCTCCATGACTGCGGCCTGTGAGGCAGGGGCAATGCTTGTTAGTCTCGATTTACAGGTGTGGAAACTGAGGCATGGCATGAAGAGTGCCTTGCCTGAGGCTACAGTACAGGTTAAGTGGCAGAACCAGAGTTGGATTCAGTGTCCTCGCACTACTTGATCATTCACTCAACAGACGTGCCAGGCTCTGTGACAGGCTCTGTGACAGGCACTGGGGATCGCGGGTTGAACTGTATAAACATGCTTGTGTGGACTTTATGAATCTTTTTATCACATCAGGCTGCCTCAGCTGTTTTCACAGTTAGGAGAAAGGGGTCCTCAGGTGTGTATATTTGTTCAGATGCTTTGGTAATTGGTAGCAGAAAAAACTCAAACCAGCTTAAAAGTAAAGCAGATTACTTGGCTCATATATCTGAAACCTTGAAGTGGGCTGGGCCCAGGCTGACCAGTCATCTCTCTGTGGTCACTTCTCTGGTTTCTCCCCACTCTGCACTCTCCTGCCTCAGCGTCCTTCATGGCTGCTCCACTTTCGTGCTCAGATTCATGCCGCTTGCCCAGAAGTGGCTGCTTTGCTCTGGATTCTCAAAATCCTGGGCTTTGCTTTGAGGGGGTCATCATAGGTCACAAGTCCAGGGCAGGGGACGCCCTGAGCTGATTGCATTAGACCACTCAGGGCCAGTAGGGGTCATCCCCTCGGCATCCACAAAGTAGCAGAGGGGTAGAAGCCAGGGAAGCAACAATGGTGTCACCTCAATATTAGATTGCACTGGTCCCAGGGGAAGAGGGTTGCTGGTACAGACCGTTTGAAACTTTTTTCCAGTTAAACTAAAGCCATCACCTGGATTTGCCAAGGCTGCCAAGATCTGTCTAAACAAACCTGCAGGAGCAGCAAGATAGGGGCTCAGGGTCACAGATGCCTTTGCAAAAGCTCACTGATGGCAGCTGGGAGTCTAGTGGACACCTCTGATGGGGAGGCCGGCAGGGGCAAAATGACCAGAGAAACAGCCATGTCCTGCAGAACAAACCCAAGTTGGCAGTGAGGGCAAGGCAGGCAAAGTGTCGTGGGCAAAGAGAGCACATGCTCTTAATTGTGTCAATCCCCTAGCTAGACCCGACAGAGTGGAGCCTGCCTCGGGCCTCCTGAGATCCATGAAGACCCTGCAGCCCAGCAGCTGCTGCCTGGCTGGCTGTGAGAGCGCCAGATATTAGGGAGGGGTTTTCACCAGGGTCTCCTTCCTCTGCCCAGCCACCTGACCACATCCCCATTGATAAGGCAGAGGGTCAGGATGGGAAGCCCCCTGGGGACCACATGGCCCAAGACCCCAAGTCAGCTGGCTGCAAGGCCGCCCAGGTAACTTAAGAGTGGACTAGAGGGGCAAGAGTTAGCATCGAGAAAACGAGGGGGCCGGCCACAGCCCGGACAGCCAGGGCGCACGCCAGCCCGGGGCCTACACCCAGGTTTGGCAGTGAGGACGCGGAAGGCAAAAAAAGGCGGGACCGGCTGCCCTGGTCCCGCCTGTGCCGCCTACGCCCCGCACCGGCCTGCACTTTTGTCGCCCGCGGGCGTCAGCCGCAGGGAAGGGACGGCCCTGGCGGGCTGGAGGCCGACGCCGCAGGGCTTCGCTGAGTGTCTCATTCACCAGCGCGTGGGCGCAGAGCCGCGGCCCCTGCCGTCGAGGCGCAGAGGACGCGCCTTCCCTACCCCGCGCCCTCGGCTCTGGGTGGGTAGGGGAGTTGGGCTCCGGGGCCCCGCCCAGCAGCTGTTGAGGCTGCGCACCTCTCTCCCAGCCTCAGTTTCCCCATCGGTAAATCAGCGAGGGACGGTCGCGGACGGCTTCTAGGCGGCTAGGGCTCTGGCGTTAGTGCGGATACCCGCAGCCCCCAAACCCCGAGGGCTGGGCGGGACCTAGACCTGGCGACTGCCGTCCTTGGTCCCCGCCCCCGGTCCCTGAGGGGATGAGGTCCGGAGGCCCCGCCCCCCGCCCACGAGGAAGTGGCTGCGGCGCAGCGCGGGGCCCAGAGCCGGTTCGTCGCGTCGACTGCCCAGAGTCCGCGGCCGGGGCGCCCGCAGGTGAGGGGGCCGGGGAGCCACCTGGAGGTGAGGGGCGTGGGGGGCTGCCCGAGGTGGGAGTGACGCGGCTGCGTGGGGCGCCGCCCGACAGTGAGGGGCAGAGGACAGGGATGAGAAGGGGCGCGGGGAGGGGAAGGGGTCCAGGGAGGGGAGGGGCGCGAGGGTGCCGGCTGCGGGGCCAGGCGAGGGGGCGCAGCTCCCCGCACCCGCGCCCTCGGGGCGGCCCGGGCCCCGACCCCCGCCGGCGCGCCCGCCTCCCCGCCTCTCGGGCCCCCGCTCCCCGGCCGCCGACCCCCGGCTGCGAGCCGCGGTCGGTGTCGCCCCGTTACTTCGGGCCGGCGAGGCCCCACGCCCAGTCACTTCCCCTCCATCCCGGAGCCTTCCGGGTTGCTGCAGCCGGGAAATGAGCTGGCCTCCCCGCCCTGCCCCCGCCCTCCGGCTCCCGCAGCGCGCCCGGGGACGGCTCGAGGGTCCCGCACCGGGCGGCCCGGGCCACGGGTCCCCGAGCGGAGCGTGCCCCTCCGAGCCGCCGGGCGCCCGGCGGGAGCAGCCACGACTTCCCAGCGGCGCGGGGAGGGCAGCCAGGCCGGGCGGGGCCCGCGGGCGGTGACGGGATCCTTAGCATAAAGCCTCGGGGGCGGCCGAGCGCCCTCCCCCGCGTCTCCGGGCCGTGCAGCTCGAAAGTTAAGATCACCTTTAAGGTCTCGGGGACCTAGGTAAGAATGCCAGCTTCTTTCTTCACTGGCCGGTGACCTTGGCAAGCCACCTAGCTCTGTGAGCCTCAACTTTCCTTATCTGGAAAATGGCTTTTTCAACAGGCTTCAGTGCAGTCATGTAAAACACTTGGCAGTGTGCCGGGCACACAGTCGGAGTGTGCTGCCACTCGAGTTGCCATCGTAAGGCCTGCCAACCTTGATCAAAGCGCCTGCCCAGGTGAACCTAACCTCCTGACCGCCAGGATTTGGGGTCCGAGTCCCAAGCTGTGCCATTTAGGAACTGTGTGACTTTGAGCAAGTCATTGCTTTTGTCTGAGCCTCGTTTTCCTCATGGGCGATAAGAAGTTTAACAAACAAACACAAAACTTTTCAATCTTGCTTCATGAAGTAAAAGAGAGAATGTATGGGAAAGTTCTGGGTAAACTCAAGTCCCTGACAGATGCAAGTAAAGTTAGTTTCTTACTAACTTATGTTTGTACATAATCAATTGATAGGTTGTTTCTGATTATTAAATAGCATCCCAACATGATAATATCACAGTTTACTCTTTCCATATTTGTAGTCATCTGGATTTTTCCACTCTGTCACCGTTATAAAGAGGGTTATTATCAACATGTTTGCTAAAAAGTCTATGGCAGTTTTCTTAGTACCAGAATGGATGCATGTGACCAAAGAGCATTAATGTTTAAGTTCCTCTTAGTGTTATTCTGCCCTGTTTGTCTCTACCCAATTGTTGAATTCAGTGCTCTTCAGAAAGACTGAACCAATTAGCAAATGACAATTTCTCCACAGTCCTGCCAGCATTGAGTTTTGTGTGTTTTGGGGTTTTGTTTTGTTTGGATTACTTTCACTGGTGCTTTATGGTGCTTTAGGATTGTTTTGTGTTTCCTGAGTTGATTTTGTCTAGTTTGTAAGACTTCAAGAGTGGAGCTGGTTAGGAGGGATGGGGGTGGCAAGGGCTGTTCCACACAACAGGAAGTTGAGTAAACCCTTAGCACCCGTGCAAAATGGCTTGCTGGCTGCTCCTGAGCTGGGTGGGGACTTCCCGGAGTGCCTGTAGAGCCAAGATCCTTGCTTGAGGCAGCTCCTGCTTGGTTTAGCCTCAAATACAGCCAAACCTCTGGATTCAGAGAAACCTAGCAAAGCCAGGCAAGAAAGGACCCACAGCCTGTGCCTGGCCCAGCCCCAGCCTTTTCTGAATGAAGATGTGAGGGAAGCATTGGCTGAGGGCACTCAGCCAACATGGAGAGAGCCAGAATTTAAGCCCAGCACTGTAAGGAAGCGGGCATTGAGCCCAAGACCCAGAAGAGTGTCCTCCCTGGCTGGGCAGCCTGAGGCTTTGCCTGGCTTGCTTTGGAGGGGAGCTGTATCCTCCACTCTCTGAATGCACAGAGAGGACCTTCTAGATTGGAGGTTTCCAAGCTTTTCTGGTTATGAACACATGCTCAATAAATATTTACAAATTGCCACTAAAGTAATACAGCATATTCCATATAGACCATTCCCCAAGACAGACATGAAAAAAGACTAATTCACTCACTCAACCACATTCAAGAAATATTTGTCGAGCACCTACCACGTGCCAGGCACCCTAATCAGTGCCAGGGATGCATTGGTGAACAAAACAAATACCCCTGCTATCATGAAGCTTCTGTTCAAATACATAAAAAGAAAAAAAAATACATTTTCCACACTCCAGTGTGTGGTCTTTGGCATCCCCTAGATGGAGACCCAAACCCCTTCCTTCCAGCCCCCCTGTTGGGAATTCTGAAGGAAAGTGTACAACCTCACACTGATCTCCTCCCTCCCACAACCACACCTAGCCCTGGGTCCATGAGCGCCAGTGTGTGGGAGGGGCGTGGCCCACACTCCCCCAGCCTCACTGTTTCCAGATGACAGGGGGGCCGAGGGCACAGAGCACTGGGTGTCAGCTCCTGGTCCCAACGCCATCCCCAGGCCCCCTCCTCTCTCTTGTTCCTCAAATGTTAAAGAGGCCCACAGTGCTGGCTCACAGGGCCACGGTGATGAGTAGTAGCTGGGTGTCCTGGAGGCTATGGCCTCAGCCTGCCTGTGCCTCCACTGGGAGCCATCGCTGAGGCCTTATGTTGTCAACACACGGAGATGAAGCAGCCCCAGTTGCATTTTCCTCATGACGCTTTTTGCAGCAGGGCAGTTGGCAGGCAGTGGTGGGCATTCCCCACTCCATCCATTTGGTAGATTAGAGGTTTTCCTGGGAATGATGAAGTCAAAGTTCTGGGCCATAATCCCCAAGCCAGGGGGCTGGAGAAACCGCTCCCTTCTCTGGGCTCCCACTTCCTCATTTGTAAGACGTGGGGGTGGGGCGTTGTCACCCAGGCCCTGCTGGTTGCAGTTGCTTTGCAGAAGTTATGAAAGGGGGGAAATGAGTCTTCCTTGCTCCCACCCTCTCCACCCCTCTCTCTTGCCCGCTTCAAGGTGCTGGTTCAGGGGACTAGGAAGTATTTCTGTCTGAATTCATGCTCAAGTGTGATTGGCTGATCGGTGAGATCTGAACCTCTCTCCCCTGCTTGTCACTCTGCTTATGGGCATCTCTACCTGCCCCTCCCCTCCCCTTGAGAACCTTTGGGTCCCAGAAACTGTGGTCAGGGCTCCTCAAGTCCTCTTGGCTGTGTTACCCACTGGTGCCTGTGGGGGCTGCTGTCCTCAGCAGAGCCAGCCACTCTGTCTTCACACAGCAAGCCTGTGACAGGGGACGCTGGGAAGTTGGGCTCTGTGCATCATCAGCCCAGGGCCCGGAGTATGGGCTCCAGGGTGGGGGGCGGCCCTGTGGGCTGCAGCCCCAGGGCTCTGTTCTTCTGGGCCACCTGGGAATAAAAGGGGGAGTAGTTGGCCTCAGGTAGAGTCCCATCCTGGGGCCAACCAGAGCCCAGCTGGGGGTTGGACATGGGCTTTTGGCCTCAGCCCTGCCCCTACCTCACTGGTGACCTTGCCCCATGGAGGTGGGGCAGGCGAGCACAGTGGATTGGCCAGACAGGCCTGGCTTCCCTCTGTCGAGTCTTGGCATCTGGTATGGGCAGTGGTGGCCCAGCCCTGGGGCTCCGGAAGCACGTGGGGAAGTCCCCAGCAGGCCTGCTGACCTGGCTGAGGGCCCCGAGGTGGCGCTTCTGGGTCTTTGGCTTTACACAAAGAGGCCTTATAAGGAGAGAGAGGCTGGGAGCCACCTCGGTGGGTGCTGCATGCTTGCTGTGTGCGTGAGGCAGAGCCTGGGCTGTGTGCTTCCACTTTCTCAGCAGTCGTTGCTTGAGGACCCGCTGGGGCCTTGTTCTAGGCATGGGGCAAACAGATGGGGTCCCTGCACCATGCATGAACACGTGTGTGTGTCTCCTGTGCTGCCCCAGGAAACTTCTAGGACGTCCTGCTGTAAATGACAGTAGGTGGGACTGGGCATGGTGGCTCACACCTGTAATCCCAGCATTTTGGGAGGCGGAGGCAGGAGGATCACTTTAGCCCAGGAGTTCAAGACCAGCCTGAGCAACATAGTGTGACCCCATCTCTACCAAAAAAAAGGCGGGGGGAACAAAAGAAAGAAGTAGTTTACATCCGGGGTGAGCAGGAGGTGGTCAGGGCCCCCTAGCCAATGAGCTCAGGGGCTTTGTAGTGCGACCTCAGACAGGCTGGTTGCGGAGCCTGGATTCCACAGGTATGCAGTGGGCTAAACTGCAGCCCTGAAGTCTGCTCCATCTCTCCCCCACTGCCTGGGCCCAAACTCAACACTCTTCCTCTCAGAGGGGTCTTAGTAGAGACCCCTAGTGGGAGAAGGGAGGGCCTCATGGGTTCCAGCAGGGCCCTGAGGGCCAGCTTGTGGGTAACCTCAGCCTGAGCAGCCAGCTCTTCTGAGAGGCAGGATGGACCACCAGCCAGGGCAGGGCGGTGATGGGGCAGCCACCAGCCTCCTGGGGCATTCGGGGCTCCCGGTCCTGATTGGCCTCCAGCCCAGGCTCCGGGGCCCAGCACAGGGCACAGAAACCTGCCAGACTGGTGGGGGAGACAGCCACATTACTTGGCAAGTGGCCTCAGCCCCCACATCTGTCATCTGGAGCTGCCCTGGAGCCTGGTGTCCTTCACCACACGCAGCCAGGTTTGCCTGGCCCCGCCTCCCTGGAGGACATAAAGGCTGTGACCGGCACAGAGTGCTCAGAGCTGGCAGGGAGGGTGCCAGGGTGGTACTACTATTTAAAAAAATTGTTTTTCATTAACAACTTACTCTGCTGGGCACTAATGGCCATAAAAAAAGTGTTTATCAAATATTTACTGAGCACTGCTACTTGCCAAGCATGTCGGCACCGGAAATAGAAACGTGAACAAGAAAGACAAAAGCGTCTGTCCCCATCAAGCTGGTTCTGTTCTTGCAGGGGAGAAAGGTAAGAGGCCAAATAAATGAATTCAGTGTCACATGCATCCCATGATGACTGTCTGTGGAGAAAATTAAATCAGGAATAGGGAGTTAGGGGTGCTGGGGTCGGGGAGGCGTGGATGCAGGGAAGGCCTCTCTGAAAGGTGGCGGTTGACATTTGAGTAGACTTAATGGCAGTGCGAAGGTGAGAGTCGTGTGTACAGGGAAGAGTGTCACAGGCTGAGGGAACAGCCAGCACAGGGGCTGGAGGCAGGAGCATGCCTGTGTACCCCAGGATCCGTCTCTGGTTGGCAGGGAAGGCCGACTCTTAAATGGATAAATCCAGGCTGGGTGTATTGCGCCCGTTATAGACTGAAAGCTGCCATTTCCTGGACACCTACTCTGGGCCGGGTGTGGTAGATCATCTGATTTCACCCTCTCAACACCTCTGGGCGTGCGGCAGGGTTCCTGTTCCCATTTCACAGATGGGGAAACTGAGGTTCAAAGAGGGCAGGTGACATGCCCAGGGGCACACAGCTGGGGTCCACTCCCAGGTCGCTGTGACTCTGGGCAGCCGCGTCAGGGAGATGGGGAGAGAGGGTGGGCTTGAGGAACCAGGTAAGACGGCAGTTGTGCCTCACCCCTCCTCAGGCCCGGCAGCGGGGGAGGAGGCTGGGGATGGGCCAGCGGGAGCCGAGTTGGGGCAGGTGGGAGGCCGAGGGCTGCCCCTTCATTGCTGGGGCTAGTCTTGGAGACAGTGGCCACAAACTCCCTCTTTCACCGCCATGGCCAGGCTACACTGGGTTCTCCCAAGACTCACCACGCAGGCCTGGCCCAGCCCCACGCCTCCTCCCAGCCCCAGGTGCAGCAAGTGGGCGTCTATACCCAGAGTGGGACACGTCTGTCTGCCCACCTCTGTCCCAGACCCTCCCTGCTCCCCTCCCCACCTCTCTGAGCCAAGTGGGGGATTATTTCTCTGCATCTTCATCCCGTCCTTAATGGGGTGGGGGAAAGGGGGAGTCCCACCTATGAGGGGACTGAGGCACAGGTGACAAGTGATGGGCATCCAGCTCAGGGTCCCAACACCCCCACTCATGGCGGCATCTTTTCCTGAAGCACTCTGTCCCCTGCCTGGCCCCATCCTTTGTTCTCTGCAGCCTCAGAGACACCCTGTGAGAGCTGCCATTTCATGGGCCCTGTGGAGGCCCCAGGGAGGAAGCAACACGCCAGGCCGGTCAGGAGGCCATAGCGGCCCCCGCCGCCCCTCCCTACATGCTGCTGCCCTTCTGAAACCCAGGGCCCCTCCTGTTACAGAGCCCGAGGGGGTCGGCAGGGGCCTGATCTCTGGCAAGGTCAGGGCCAACTTAGATTCTCTCCTCCTCTCTTGGACACAGGAGCCAAGTGGCCATGGCCTACCACAGCTTCCTGGTGGAGCCCATCAGCTGCCACGCCTGGAACAAGGACCGCACCCGTGAGTGCTGGGGGTGGCTCCTATCTCCCAGAATGGGGACCAGAGGGAGCACACACAGGGGCTGTGATGCAGCCTTGCATCATGGGCGCAGCTGCCCACGGGACTCACGCCGAGTCCTTATGCTGAGCAGGGTGCTCCTGGCCATGTAAGGAGGGAACAGCCAAACAGCTCAGGGAACACGCAGAGACAGCCAGGCACGTGTTCCCTGAGTTGCAGGCAGGAGGATACAGGTGGGGGGACGTTGTGTGTGAGCACAGTGCTGCCCCGAGCCAGGCCCTCTTGTAGGTGCTGCAGTGGGGTAGGCTTGACACAGGCTGCACAGGGGTGCGGGCAGAAAATGAAGACATAACCCACGATGGAGACAGGGAGCAAGCCATGCCCCAGCCAGGGAGGGTGGATACAGAGGCCCTGAAGTGTCATCAGGAACAGCTTGGAGACCCCAGCTGGTCTCAGGGAGCAGAGAGCAGTAGCAGGGCAGCAGCTGCCCAGAGCAGTGGGATGGGGAGATGCACCAGGGGTCAGGGGACTGCTGTGGGCACAGTGGGTGTGGGTGTGGGTGGCCCAGCAGGGCTGGAGGGAGATCAGGGGGCCAGTCTGAGGCAAAGGAGGAAAGCCTGAGTCATGAAGGCCAAGGTGAGGCCAGGGGGACCATGGAGGGTGTTCCTAGAGGAGGGCAGTCACGGGGAGGGGTCCTGGGTACCCCCCCAAACTCCCTCCCATCCCCCCTGCAGAGATTGCCATCTGCCCCAACAACCACGAGGTGCACATCTACGAGAAGAGTGGGGCCAAGTGGGCCAAGGTGCATGAGCTCAAGGAGCACAATGGACAGGTGACAGGTAGGTCAGGCTGGCTGGGACCACCCTTCTGAAAGGAGGCAGGGGGACAAGAGGACTGTGTTAGGTAGGACAGTTTGGGTTGCAAGTAACACAACCCTGACTCAAACTGGCTTAAGTTTTAAAGGGATTATATTGACTCATACGACCAAAAAACTCAGAGGTTGGTAGGTTTCAGGGAGGCGTGATCCAGCAGCTCAGCATTACCAATAACTTCTTTTCTGTCTCTTAGCTTTCCCATCCAGCATGTGTGGTGATGGCATGGCAGAGCTGTAACACCCCCTGATAAACTTGAGTCGTACTCCCCGTATCACTCCAAGTACATATCAGATCTCAGTGAGAAGTGTGCTTGCTTGACAAATACAGCTTCCACCCAGATTGTGGCCTCTAAGCTCCTCTACATGGCCACTGTACAGCCACTTCTACCTGGGTAGCTTCAGCCTAGTGTGTGTCCCCCGCATTCCCCACAGGCATTGACTGGGCCCCCGAGAGTAACCGCATCGTGACCTGCGGTACAGACCGCAATGCCTACGTGTGGACGCTGAAGGGCCGCACATGGAAGCCCACCCTGGTCATCCTGCGGATCAACCGTGCCGCCCGCTGCGTGCGCTGGGCCCCCAACGAGAACAAGTTTGCTGTGGGCAGTGGCTCCCGTGTCATCTCCATCTGTTATTTCGAGCAGGAGAATGACTGGTGGGTGCCTGGTGGGGCCAGAGTGGGCTGGAAGGGACTGGGGCTGGCTGAGCCTAGGACAGCAGACCCACAGGGCCAGGACTAGAGTATCCCCAGAAAGCACTGGACAGGATGTCGAGACCCCTGTTCACATGACTCTGAGGAAGTCTGTCCTCTCTGGGCCCATCTGTGAGGTGAGGGGCTCTACATAGTGCCTGGATGTTCCCACAGCCCCATCTTGGTAATGACAAGGACACGGACCACACCAGAGCCACCTCTGGGGGCACCTCTCTGAGCCCTGCACACACATTGACACTGACTTCCCTGCAGCCTTGTGGACTGGGCATCTGTCATTGTCCTCACTTTACAGCAAAGTCACTTGCCCAAGGCACCTAGCCTGTCAGACTGCAGGGCACAACACACAAGCTCCCAGCCACATCTTAATCTCCCCTGCACGGCTGAGGGCAGAGGCCAGACAGGAGCACACCTTGAGTCTGAGAGACCCAAGTTCGAATCCCACAGACTGCAGCTGTGTGACCTCTGGTAGTGACTTCACCTTGCCGAGCCTGCCCCAAGGGGGGTTGTGAGGTTTAAAGGAGACAAGTAGAGTTCCCAGACTAGAGGGGACCCAGCCCGTCACTGCCTATACCAGAGCCCTGACAGGCCTGTGGGCTGGGAGTGCCCGGGCCCCTCCTTCCTGCGACTGGAGGTCTGTGGCAGCACTGGCGGCCTGGAGCCCCAGGGCACTGAGTCCCACTTGTCTGCCTGCCCCGTCCAGGTGGGTGTGCAAGCATATCAAGAAGCCCATCCGCTCCACTGTTCTCAGCCTGGACTGGCACCCCAACAACGTGCTCCTCGCTGCAGGCTCCTGCGACTTCAAGTGCCGGTGAGACGGGCAGCCACGTGAGGAGCGCTGGGCCCTGGCACCAGCACACAGCGGGGATGGGAGGGTGGTAAAGGAGCCCCAGCCTGAGAGCCCCAAGCCCTGCCTTCCAGACCAGCCCCAGAGCTGTTACCAGCAGGTGACCTGGGCCTCGGTGAGGGTTGGCTCTATAAAGGGGCAGCATCAGTTCCTGCCTCCAGCCTCTGGGTTAGAGTCCCAACAAGATGTGCCCATTGCCACCTCTTAATGCCGGCAAGGTTCTTCCCAGGCCCTCCTCTCCTGCCTCATTGGAACTCCCCACCCCTACAGTTCTTGGATTCTGTCTGAAGGAAAATGAGTGGGTGTACTTATTCATACTAAGGTATGAATGACTGATAAGCTGGAACAAACTCTGCTTCATTATCTTAAGGCCTGGCATGTAGAGCCTCCAGTTGCCATTGACTGTTTTTCACTTTTGGGCCCAGTGCCTGGAATCTCCCTTGGCCACTGGACTCATATTCCTGCCAGTTGCAGGCAGACAGCCCCCAGGTCTCTGGATCCCCAGTGGGGAAACAGCAGGCACCAGAGGTCCTGGGCACAGAGAGGATGACATCTTGACATCGGATGAGGCTTTTTTGGTGGGTGGGGAGCTGTTTAGTGGCTCCCTGAGCTGGCTATGGGGTGGAGGGTGCGGCCAGCAGGAGGGGGCAGGATTGAATCAAGGTGGAGAGTGGGAGGGAGGATATCCTAGGGGCTGGCTGTGGAGTGGCCAGGACAGTGGGGCCCAGGAAAGTCCCTGGGGGCTGTATCAGTGAGATGGTCAGCTCTCAGGTTAGGTCCCTGAGGTCTCCAGGAGTTCACAGGACTCTGAGCTGGGAGCCCTCCTGGCCCCACCCCATTGCTCAAAGGGGACACCGAAGCCCAGACTTGTCACACCTGGATACAGCTCATGCAGAGCCAGGTCTGGAACCCACGAGCTCCTAACTCAGTGCTCTGACTGCTGGCGAGGCTGCCTCATCCCTTCTCAGGCCCCTCCTAAACCCCGTTACCCCTTTTTTGCCTCTCTGGGCAGGATCTTCTCTGCCTATATCAAGGAGGTGGAGGAGCGGCCAGCACCCACACCGTGGGGCTCCAAGATGCCCTTTGGGGAGCTGATGTTCGAGTCCAGCAGTAGCTGTGGCTGGGTGCACGGCGTCTGCTTCTCAGCCAGCGGGAGCCGCGTGGCCTGGGTCAGCCACGACAGCACCGTGTGCCTGGCTGATGCTGACAAGAAGATGGCGTGAGTAGAGGCCACCCTGGGGTGGAGGTGAGCACAGAGCCAGCAGAAGGGGACAGCACAGCTGATAGCTCTCTCCCTACAGCGTCGCAACCCTGGCCTCTGAAACGCTGCCGCTGCTGGCGCTAACCTTCATCACAGAAAACAGCCTGGTGGCAGCGGTGAGGAGGAGGGGGGGAGGGTAGTGGCAGTCAGAGCAGACCTCCCAGAGAATCTAGCAGATGCCCACACAACTCCCACTGTCTCTTTCTCCCTCCCTCTTTCCCTTCCTTCCTTTTTTCCTTTCTTCTGTGCACCCTCCCATGTACCTGGATATTGGGCAGAACAGGTTAGGTTGTTTTGTAGCAGCCAGAAGTCCCCGACTGCAGTGGCTTAATAGCAAGATTTCTTTGGTGCTGACATTGTATGTGCAGTGCAGGTATCGGGGCCTCCAATGGAGGCTGGTGTCCAACGTGCTTCTCCAGTTGCTATGAACAGGGAAGGGGGAAGTAGGATCTTGCCCTTTGCTTACTTTTTATTGCCCAGTGCTTAGGGCAGGGCCACACAGTGGGGCTGGGACAGTGCAGTTCCACCAGGTGTCTGGAAAAGGCACTACTCTCCCTCCCTTGTGCCCATTTATCTTTTTCATCCCTCTGCAAACAATGGGGGTGCCAGAGGAGTACCCACAGCGGGCGTCTCCCCCAAGGGAGGCATAACTGTCCTGGGAGGACAGAAGGCTCATGGGCAACCTGGGGCATCGAACAAGCTTCCTCACCTGGACGCTGGCCTTGCTGGAGAGGGTGCTGCCTCCAACATCCGCCCCCTGCTTTGGTACACGTGGGATTAGGGCCTGCCTGTCCATGGCCCAGCTCTGTCCCTGATCTGGCATCGGCCTCGGGCTGCCAGACGCAGGGCCAGACTCCCCTTGGCTTCGGCCTCGGTGTCCGAGTTGGAGAAGTGGGCGTGGCGCTTGCCCTCGCCCGAGCCCCAGTGGCACCGCTGTCCCGCCGCAGGGCCACGACTGCTTCCCTGTGCTGTTTACCTACGACGGCGCCGCGGGGACACTGAGCTTCGGCGGGCGGCTGGACGTGCCCAAGCAGAGCTCACAGCGCGGCTTGACGGCCCGCGAGCGCTTCCAGAACCTAGACAAGAAGGCGAGCTCGGAGGGCGGCGCGGCGGGCGGCACCGGCTTGGACTCGCTGCACAAGAACAGTGTCAGGTGAGGGCGGGCCCAGGTGGCGGCTGGGCGGGGCCTGGGCCGCTTGAACTACGCCGGGTGGGCGGGACCGATCTGACTCTAACCTCAGTGGTGTCCACCCGAGCCGGGAAGGACGGGATGGGTCCAGACCTCTTTGGGTTGCACAAAAGTAACCGTCAGCCCCGCTCTGCATCTTTAGGAGACAACTGGGTGGGCACTGTCGTAGGAGTGGGGCCTGCGGTTCTGCGGGGTGGCCAGGTGGTGACCAGCGGGGTTTTCTTGGGGACAGGGTCGTGGCTAGGGCAGGTCTAGAACCCTGTGAAGTGGGGGGCGGAGCTGAGGGTCGCGCGGCAGCCTTCTGAGGATCTAGGGTGGGACAGGGGAGAGACCCTCCAAAGCCCAAAAGCTGCCAGTTTTTTATCCCACCGGGTGGCTAATCAGGGGAGCAGCAGTATGGCACGGCTTTCTGATCGAGCCCCTCAGCCCCTTAAACCCTCCTGTGGCCGCCAGATCCCTTGGCTTCTTCAGAGAAAACACTTTTGCCCTGTCAACTAGCCCCTGCTTACTCCCAGCCCAATCCCTTGCTGCTTTTTTCACCCGCCCCACCACACTACTGGTCCTCAGGTTACCTCCCCCAGACACGTCCTTCCTGCCTGCCTGGGCCTTTGAGTTGCCTGTCCCATTTGCCTAGGTTGCCCCTCGCAACTTGTATACCACAGCTCACCCCCAAAGCAGGCTCCTAAGCCCACCTCCCAGGCTGTTCCTGGGAGGTTCCTGGCTGGTTACACCTCATCTGGGCACTTCTTACTGGAGCCCACTCCCCCAGGGGTTTGGAGCTCCTGGCGGGCAGAATGGACCTAAGTCCAGCAGCAGCACAGGCTGGGGAGCATAACCCCCTTATCCTCTTTGCAGCCAGATCTCGGTGCTCAGCGGGGGCAAGGCCAAGTGCTCGCAGTTCTGCACCACTGGCATGGACGGTGGCATGAGCATCTGGGATGTGAAGGTGAGGCTTGCCCTACCCCTAGCTTCTGGCCACGCCCCCAAGGTTGACCCTTCCTCCCTTGTCCTCTGCAGAGAAGAAAGGCACTGCAAGGGGAAGAAGGGTGGGGGCAGCCCCTTGACACCTAGGCTTTAGTGCCCTCTGGGGCACCCTGCTTGAGGGCTGGCAGGTTTGCTAGACTCCAAAGACAAGGTTCTCTGTCCTCTGCTGTGCTGGGGCTGAGCTGGGTATAGATAAATAAGGCCCCTGGGTGTGCGGTGTCCACAGGACATCTGAGAACCAGGATGTCCATTCTGCCTTCCTGCAGAGCTTGGAGTCAGCCTTGAAGGACCTCAAGATCAAATAACACTTGAGGAATACATTGCCTTCATCCCAGCTGCTGGGGAAGTGGGGCAACGGGGTCAGGGAGGTAAGGGTCGCTTTGCTGAATGTTTCTAGGGTACTAGTATGGGTCCCCGTAGGGGCTGCTCCCTCCAAAGGGGAGGACACAGGCCTCAAGCAGGGGCTTTGCAGATGTCTTATCTATTCAAGGAACATGTGCCTTTTTCTTAAAAAATGCTTTCATTTATTATAAAAAAATGCCCCTAAAGCACTGTGCTGGTCATGAACTGCTTCAAAATGTGGAGGTAATAAAAATACAATGGTAGACATGCCTGCCTGTGTTTGGAAGGAGAGGTTGGTTTCTACACAGGCACAGATAGCTTATTTTTGCTACTGCCAACACAATCAATCCTGAAGCCCCTGAGCCTTACCCCAAATGGTTCCTTCCCTCCTGCAGTCCAGCCCGGGCCACTAAATTCACGACTGCCAGGACCAGGTGTTACTCACTTAGCAGATTCCTTGACAAAGAGGCTGCACATTCCAGGCTGATCCTGGGCCTTAATGGGAATTTATTTCTCCATGATGATGTTGGCAGTTGATTTCTGATAAATGTTCATCATTTTCTAGGAAGATTTCTTCCTATTCCTATTTTACTCAGAGGGTGTTTTGGTTTTCTTTATCACATGCCTTTTGGTTACCTATTTCTACAATGATGGCTTTTCTCTTAGTCTAACTAGGTAATGAATTACATCAACAGATTTTCTAATGGTGAATTACCCTTACATTTGTAGGATAAAATGGACTTCTAAGATCCCTTATCTGCCATTGTTCTAGTGTGTCCTCCCCTGTGGGAAGACACCCAACTGACTGTTTAATCACAGTGAGACAGAAATTGCAAGACCCCAGGAGGAAATGTCATCCCTTATTCCTTACTAAATGCAATCCCGGCCTGTGCCCACATGCTGCAAAGTGAGGTTCCATCCTGGGGCTGATGTGACGGCACTGCATGGCAGGGAGGCTTTCACACATGTTTTGTGGCTTCCCTGACAGGAAAGTGTGGGCCTTGGCAACATCCACAGTGTTCTTCCCCTTCTCTGTGACCCTGAGCAACAAGCTTGTTCCCTATTGTTATAGAATCATCAGTGGCAAGTGTGCTCTTGTTTGGTCTCAGGGCAGATGTCAGGCAATCATCCCACCTCCCTTGTTACAGATGTGTAGGCTGTCTCAGAGAGGGGCACAGGTCTTGGCTTAAAAATGACAGGTTCATAGTCATATGCTTCCTGTGAGGAAAAGATATTATGTGGCACTGTCAGGGTGGGACTAGGTCCCTACAAGGGTGGCCAAAGCTCCTGTGGCAGGCAGATGTCCGGTCAGGAATGGAGGGTCCTTTGGGCCCTGCTCTGTGCTGGACGTCAGCACTGGCTGCCAGGACCACTGGCTGAGCTTGCTGAGCCTGCCTCTGTGCCGGCCCTGCTGGATGTTAAGGGAACAGTTGCTGCCTTCAAGAAGCAGTCTGGTGGAGGAGGCAGATAATGACAACCCAGTGTCCAGCGGAGGGCAGCAAAAGAAGGGCTGAGGCTTCCCTTTAAGCAAGAAAGGTGTAGCACCTTCAAGGAGCTGAAAGACTGATGTAGAGAGCAGGATGAGGTTGACATGGGAGGTGATGCTGGGAAGGAGGTCCCCAAGGACCATCTCCTGGTAGCCTTTGGCATCAAGGTAAGTCGGGAGCTGGGCAGGGACCTGGCTGGCTTTGCATTCTAGAGACTGGACTGCAGGCTGACAAGGAGGGCGCTGCAGCTGTGCAGGTGAGATGATGGACTGGGCAGTGGGGTACAAACTGCACAGGCCCTGGGGACCCACAGGATGCTGGCTCGGGTGATGTGGGTGAATGCTAGAGGACACAGCTGGAGGAGTCCTAGTAGGCATGCGACAACCTGTGCACCCTTGGGAAGGAAGCCTTGCTACACATTTTAAAGAGGGAACTGAACACCAGAGAAAGAAGTTACAAACTCCCACAGGAGAAAAAGTGGCAGTGCCAGAATTTATAAACTCATGTCTGACTTCTGAGCCCCAATGCCAGGGCATCTGTTCAAAGGGCATCTGGCCGAGCCACAAGGGAAACGCTCCTAGCCAGCGGGAACTCTGGTCGGCACATCCCCCACGTACCCAGGTGAGACCTGCAAAACCACACTCCTAGGCTGACAGACACGGAGGTAGCCCTTGCCTCTGGCGTCTCCCCAAAGGAGAACAAGAAAAGGACTGTCCTGGACATGCAGAGGGAACCTTGCCAAACACAGCCTCTTCACATCAGCCATTCACACAGACCTCTGGCTTCCAGCCACAAGACACCTACTTCATTATTGCTCTCAGAGCTCTACTGGGTACTGTGAATCCTTTTTTTTTTTTTTTTTTTTGAGACAGAGTCTCACTCTGTTGCCCAGGCTAGGGTGCCATGGTGTCAACCTAGCTCACAGCAATCTCAAACTCCTGGGCTCAAGCAATCCTTCTGCCTCAGCCTCCCAAGTAGCTGGGACTGCAGGCATGCGCCACCATGCCTTGCTAATTTTTTCTATATTTTTAGTTGGCCAATTAATTTCTTTCTATTTTTAGTAGAGACAGGGTCTCGCTCTTGCTCAGGCTGGTCTCGAACTCCTGACCTCGAGTGATCCTCCCGCCTTGGCCTCCCACAGTGCTAGGATTACAGGCGTAAGCCACTGCACCTGGCCTACTGTGAATCTTGCCAGTTACTTCCTTCCAGAACCTTCTATCTTGTGAGAGAACCTCATTTTCAGTTACAGAATTAAACTCGGGCAGCTGCTACATGGCTTCCAGAGGACAGGGAGGTGCTCTGGCAAAATCTTCACTGTGATTCCTGCTTCTCAGGAGCCAGGTTAGGGACTTTTCCTCCTGGGCTTGTGGAAGGTCAGGGCAAGAGGCAGAGGCTGGCAGCTGGGGTACCCCTCCTAGGACTATAGACGCCAACTTGGTCAAGCCCAGGTGTGTCTGGTAAAGGTTGCTGGGAGTCGGAGGTTTGATTCCATCTCTGCCACTAAATCATTTTGCCTGACCATGCGCAAACCACACCCTCACCCTTCACCCCACCCAATACCCAATCATGTCAACAGACCACTGACCTCAACAAAAGCATGCTGCTGTTCACAAAGTGATGCTCCCCCTCACAGAGGGCTGCAGGGGGAGGTCAGGCGCCACAGGGTGACCTTTCACTGGGCTTGAATTTGCAGGCTGCTCGCTTGATTGCACTAAGCCTCAGTTTCCCTGTTGCCAGTCCCTGCCATACAGGGTGGTAAGGATTGAATGAGATGATTAGTATCTCTCAAGCAGCACTGGATAGCACTCCTGAGGCTGTCACTGCTGGGGGACATCTGGAGGCCAGAAGAGGGATACAGGTGCTGCTTCAGCCTGCTGTGGGCTGGAAGGGTCCCTGGCTGCTCTGGCATCTGAGGTCTCTCCCAGCTCTAATCCAGGGTGCAGTCCCAGCACCCTGCTTGGTGCTGCCAGACAGAAGTCTTACCCAGCTGGGTACACGCCCTGAACCTTCCGGGTGCACCTGCCTGAGTGACACCAGGACTTGCTGGGTAAAAACAGCTCAGGCACAGGAGACAAAGGATGGATTATAAAACAAGGATTACGATAATGTCAAGTTTAATCTGCCAAATATACAAGTTGAATTTGTGGAGCATGTTTTGCCTGGGTGCTGCAAAGTCAACAGAGGTTCTTGAAATGATCAACGAGTAGGGTTAAAAATGGGCCCAAGCCCTGGCCGGGTGGGTGGGAATGGGGTGGAGAAGGGCAGAGAGAAGCCTCAGAAAGAGGGGACTGGCCAGGGACAAACTATGACCCTCAGGGACCCAGAGGCACGGGCTCCCAGATGACAGCCCCTCTCTGAATGAGCACCCAGGCCATACAGACGGGCTGGTTGTCCTAACTTCTTAGCAGCCACCTCCTGGCACAACCGCCCACTAACGTGCAATCTACCAGACAAATGGAAGCTCTTCTTACCCCACCTCCCAGGCACCCCCCAACAAGGGTTCTGAATTCTAAAAACAGCAAAAACATTCAAATGGTTACATACGAAATGCTGTCCTGCATCTTTCTGTCTCAAAGATAGCAGCTGCCCCTCCCCCAGCCCCCCCACAACTCCCCAATTTCTGTGCCAAGATGAAGAGGAGGCCCCAGGCCGTGGGGGCTCCTGGCCGTGAGGGGCTGCTGCAGCGGCACCAGGGTACAGGGTGAGCGAGACACAGCAGAGGTCCTGGCAGTGCAGCCCAGTTCCCTGGCATCTCCTCCCCAGGGTCACGCTTATTTATTCAGGGAGAGCGACTGCATTCGTTTTCCTGACAATGTGGCATCATCTTTTGCTGAGGGTTGGAAGGGAAGGGTAGGAGTTAGAATAAAGCAAAACAACACACACTAACAGAACTTTAGGTCTTCAGAAAACATTTTGTGCAACTTGCTCAGCTGGCACACAAGGAAGGGACCCAAGGAGAGGGGCCGAGGCTGAGGCCCCTGCAGGAGCTACCAGATGTCAGGCACCCAGACATTCCCGAGTGGCTGCTGCCCCCTCCACACAGGCCCACCAACACACAGTGGTGTGGGCAAATGGAAACCTCTCCTCACCCTAGCTTCCCAGCAGAATTCTGTAATTCCGTTAAGTCTAAAATCAGCAACAACCTTTGCAGTTACACATGAAGTCCTTTCCCACTTAGGGTTTGTGAAGCAGAGATGAATAGGGAGTTGGGATAACTGGATTTCTGGAGGAGGTGACAGTGCCCCTGAGCAATTTGATTTCCCCTTTCTAGGCCCCCGTTTCCTTCTGACTTGGTGAGGAGGCAGGACAGTGGGATCTTTAAGGGCTCTCATGGACCCCTTGGAGGCGAAGGTCACAAGTCAAATACTCCTATAAATTGGACCACTCCCCATAACCACTCTAGCCTGCCTGGGGGAGGACACCGGGAAGAAGGATGCTTGGGCCACATTTCATCTGGGTCTGAAGTTATGTATCCAGCCCACCCTCCTAAGCCCCTCGGATGGACACTGGTGAACCCAGGCAGCTCTCCTTGGCTTCACATGGCACCAGAGACCTCAGTGGGATCTTCTAGTCTCAAAGGTCTATACTAGGGGCATGGATTCTGGAGGCCTCCTGCTACTGGGGAACAGTAACTACTGCCCTACTGTGGACAGTGCTCTGATGAGATTCCAACCCACATCTGACTCCATGACACCAATGGACCCTCCCAGTCCGAGGAGGTGGAGGGCACATGTGGGATGGAGCCTCTACCCAACCATCTATCACTCCTCACTGTACCCCCATTTCACAGACAAGGACACAAGTTCAGGGTTTGGGGTTTTACCCAGAGCCAGGCAGCTGCCCACGCATGAGCAGTCCAGGTCTTACCTTTCCTCTCCTCTTCTTTCTTCCTGGCAGCTTCCTCCCGCTGTTTCCGAATGATCGCCAGCCTGGCAAGGTCGGCCTTGGCTTGCTCTGTCTTCCCAGCTAAATGCATTTTCATGTAACGTTCTTTTGCTTTCTGCTTCTCAATTTCTTCTCTGTTTGGATAAAAAGGTGACACGGCACATCTTTCCCCACTGTTGGCTGAGGTGGACACGGGCAGAATAAAGGCCAAATACTCGGGCCTAGAGCCAAGGTGGAAGAGGGTGATCCGGCTGAGGGAGGGGCCCTGGCTCTGGGTGCCCTGCCTGATAGACACTCACCCAACAAGCAAGCAGGAGGAATGGCTAAGAGGGAAAACACCTGTGTCCTTTTGAAAGCCTTAGCAGGAGAGGGGATGACAGCTGTCTAGGGGATGGGGGTCAGGGGGATGCTTGAGGGCTCATGACTGGGGTCTGGTGACTGAAGTGAGAAAAACAAGTGAACTGTATGTTTCCAAGAAGATGACCAGGAGGAGGAAGGCACTGGAACACATATTCCGTAAGGAATGAAGAATGAAGTGGACCAAGTAGCCATAGGGCATGGAATGAGGGCCGTGATGGGAAACACATTGTCTCAGCTCAACATAACACATTCACGGAGCAGCTCAGATGTGTAAGAGGCTGCCTCCCAAGGGGGGGGTGAGCCCCATCAGTAGTGGTGTGGGAGTAAAAGCTGGACTCCCATGGGACAGAGGTGTCACTAATCAACCCACTAGGTAGACAGAATAACAAGGGTCATTAGTTTCCCTTTGCTGACCTTTTCTCAAGCCTGAGTTTCTGAACTGGAGTGGACAGCATCCAGGGTGTGAAGTCAAAGGATCCCATTTGTACTGGGTTCCCAGAAGAGCCAAGTGCTGAAGGGGGGGAGAGCCCTGCCTGGCAGGAGGTCAGTGGCCCTCAAAAGTACACAAAGCTGGGAGTTATGAGAAACGCAGCATGGGGGCCTTGCTAGAGGGGAGGGAGAGAAACTCAGCCACCAGGAACTGGATGCGCATCTCACCCAAGAGACTCTGGACAAAATATCTGCTATAGAGACGAGGAGACAACACCTGGCAACCCGGCAGATCCTACCCTAGCAGCGATGTGCCAGACTCAGAAGCCTCTAAGCTGAGCCCTCAGAAATGATGAGCAAGGCTGCCAACAGCTCTGCAGGATCCCTCTCAGAAGGGCCAGGCAGGGTGCTGGCCTTCCTAGTTATCATCACTGTAGCCCCATAGGGCAGGGGTAGCAACAGGACTGCTCTCTTACTGGTAAGGATACTGAGGCCCAGAAAGAGCACTGACTTGTCCAAGGCTGCACAGCTGCAAAGTGGCAGAAACTGAGTGCGCACCAGAGCCCGTGTAGCAGCCCAGGCTGTTGCATTTCTGGAAAGTCTAGCCTGAGAAGGAAGCTACTGAAGGAGTAGAGGAGAGTCCTTACCAGCCTCCAATCACACCCAAGCTCATGGGCCTTCCCCGTGATGCTTTCTTAGACACACATGTTCTCCACCATGTCAGAACAGGAAGGTGGATGGAAAGAAATCCCAGCATCCCAGCCAGAGAGAAACCAGGGCTGCTTTCCCCCGCAGACTTCAACCTCTTCTAAGGCCCTTGAGGTGACCTGGTGGCCATCGAAAGTCAGGGTACTAATCAAGGACTTTAGTACTTGATCTCAATCCTCACATAACTCTTGAGGAAGTCATTTGCAGCTCCATTTCACACGGGACTCAGAGAGGCCTGGGGCAGGTAGCTGAGCCAGGCAGAACCTCCCTGTGCCATACTGGGCTGCCTTCTGGCTGGCACAGGCCCCACCCCCTGATCCTCTCCCTATCCCCGTGGCTACAACACTACAGATGGATGCAGACAAGGAATGGTCAGATTGGGCTGTATAAGGGAGTCTCCTCAGGGTGTGGTGCTCTGGAAGAAGGGAACAAAGGGCGAGCTTCTGTATCCCGGGGCCAGTACTTCAAGTGCAATGCTCAGGTCTGAATCCACTGTCCTAGTTTCACTGATAAGTAGCTACTGGTGAAAACAAATTGTGTGTGTGTTTCTTAAAAGCTACTATAGTGTCTTTGGGGATGAGATGAAACAGGAATAAACATAGCTGGTGCCCCTACCCAGCCACTGGGGACCTCAGAACCCAGGAAGCCAGGGCTGAGGATCTGGGCACCTCAGCGCCCCAAAGGCCAACCCCTGACTCATGTGCCCAGGTATAAGGCCCAGCCAGTGACATTACCGTTCTCTCCTTGAAAGCTCCTTTGGCCCGTCTAGATCCAGTTGTGTGACCTTTTTGGTTGTCTGTGCCACCCGGTTGGGGTTCTCGATGTCAATAAGCCCTTCCACACCTTTGCGCTTTTGCTAGAACAGGGCAAGAAGCTGGCTGTTGGAGAAGTTCAGGTCCTGCAGACCCCCTGAAGACCACCCCTACCATCTCCCAACAGCCCATCTGGATGGGGACAAACTGCTGCTCCACCCCCAGCTGTCATGGTACTTGGCCCATCTCACAGTGGGGACAGCTCTCAGGACTAGCTTCACCAGCCTGGGAAGGGCAAAGAAAATGAGTGTGCCCAGTAAGAGCCCAACCCATGCCAAGCCTTGGCAACCGGGGACTATTATCTCAGTTTCAGAGGCCACAGGATGGTTGCTCAGGGTTAAATAACTCACCCAAGGTCAACCAGGTTGTGCTGCTGAGCCCAACTCACCAGCACTCACACAGAGCACTACTCCCCCACTTCAAGCTCAGCCCCTAAAAGCCGTTTTCCATGGAATCCTGTGCCTCAATTTTTCCCCACAACAGATGCTGGATCCGCAGGGTAGAGTGGGCCAAGGCTGTGTGTTCCCTTGACCAAGTCCAATTCCTACCTATCTCAGTTGACTGACTAGAAATGTTAACTTGAGAGACAGCTTCCACCCCACAGGCCTGTACCCAATCCAGCTACACGTCTATACTCCACCCAGACGCCTGGCACTGCAAACTTAATGTGTCTAAGACAGAACTCGAGATTCACTCCTCACCCCACCTCATCCTCCCCTTAATCCTAAGCATACCCTTGATTCCTCACTCCCTCAGCAACCCCCAAATATGGTTTGAATCTGTCCACTCTTCTGCACTGCCACTGTCATCACCCTGGCACAAGCCACAATTTCTGATCTGGATGCCTGCTACTATCTCCCTGCTTCTACCCTCAACACCCTACAATTCACTTTCACAGAGAAGCCAAAATAAAAGCAAATCTGGTCATCTCTCTCCCCTCACAAGGCCTCTACCAGCTGGCCACTGCCCATCACAATGAAGCCCCACCTCTCCACAGCTACTCAGGAGTGGCCCTTGCCAACCTTCCTCCCTCCATCCTGAACCACTCCACTCCCTACCCGCTAAGTCACAGCCCACTGACCCCCTTCTGTTCCACGAACATGCCAAGCTTGTGCCCACCCCAGGGCCTTTGCTCGCCCCAGGGCCTTTGCTCTCGTTCATCTAGAGCCTCAACTGCTCTGCATGCCAATTTCACAGGCTGGCTGCATCTTGTTTTTCCAATCTCAGCTTATAAGTCACCCCATTACCACAACACGACTCCAGGTCCCCTCTATCACAGTCTGTTTTATTCGACTGATCCTTTATCACTACTTGAAATTATACTGTTATTTACTTCCTTATTGACTCTATCTTCCCATTAGAAAGTAAACCCTTACGAGCAAGGACTTTGTCTGCACCTACCACTGGGACTGGTAATAAACAGGCACTCAATACATGAGTCCAGGCCCCAGGCCCCCAACAGACTCAGTACCTGATAGTCATCTTCCTCATCCTCACTCTCATCTGAGTCTAGAGATTTCTTCTCCTTTTTGGGATCTCCTGCAGCCCCATCTCCACCTTCTTCTTGTTCCTCTTCTTCCTGTTTCAGAAATGGACAACCTGCAGAATCAAAAATGCAAAACAAACCCCCAGGACTGTGGCCCCCCACCACCACCCTCAGACTGTGGACCTGGAGAAATCAAGTTTCTGTAAGACTGGAACCAAGAACGACCAGGGTCCTACTCTGTGACCCTGGCCCCAGGGTAGGCAATATGGGTTAGAGACAGGCAGCCTATCATTCCACCATCCAGCAAGCCCCTCGTACAGCCACAAAAGGCCCTGCTCCCCTTCCCAGCCCAGCCACCTCAGGCAACCTGGGTGAGAAGCTTGTCTCCCAGATCAGAGGGACTCAGCCATGGGGCTGAACACCACAGTCCTGCTCAGCTCCACCACCTGTCGCCTACAGCTGCCAAATCACACTGGCATTCCCAGGCAAGTCCTCCTCCCCTGCACTCCCCCGGTCCATGGCAGGCCAGCCATCCCAACCCAACCACACACGTGTCCTACTGCATCAGCTTTCCAAGACAGCACCTTGGCAGGCCACTTCCCTCCACCTTCCTTGCCTTCCCATTAAAAAATTCCCTTACAAAAACCTTATGTTTTTCCCCTTTTAGTGCCTGCCCACATTCTCCAAGGTCCTGCTCTGCTGCCAGCTCCTCCATGAGGCCCTCTCAGACCCCACAGCTAGATGTGGCCTCTCCATTCTCAGGGTTCCTGGGGTACCGCACAGCTGTGCGCTCATCTGGCCCTGACTGTGCTCCCTTGGGCCCTTAATCCAGGCAGAGAGCTGATGATGTTATAGGGAGCACAGACACCAACAATGATGGAAAACATCTTCTACTTCCTAACAGTAATCTGAGGGAACAGAGGAGTGCCAAGGGAATAGAGGAGAGGGAACGACTAAGTCAGCTCTGACTTCGGTAGGGGAGGGTGACGCCAGCACAAGTCAGAGGAAGGTCTCTGGAATGCCTGGCCCTTTGCTGCTGGGGGTGTGGGAAGGCATGGCACCTGTTGGGTAGAGCCTGGCAAGCTGTCCTGCATGGCTGCAGCAGACAAGTGGGGGGTGCTGGGAGCTGGAGCAGTGCATGGACAGAGCCTGGTGGAGGGAAAGCCTCCAGAAGGCAAGTGTACAGGATCAAGAACACAGACTCACTAAAGCAACTGGAACTGAGTGAACAAAGTTCTTTCTAACTGATGCAGTCAAAGGTCTCCTCCTCGCCCCAACTATCATTGGTTGTTCTGGGACTCACTGCCCTCCCCACCAGCCCAACTGGCTTGTCCCTGTGACTGGGTAGTCTGCCTGGCTTCTCTGTGAGCCAAAGAGACAGGACCCCACCCAGGGCCACTGGAGTGGCCTGGACAGGCACATACTCACCCTGGCCTTCTGCTTTTCAGCCTGGAGCTGTGCGTCGATTTCCTCAGGGCTCGTGTACTGCCTTGCCCGGCCTTTATGGCCTCCCTTTCTCCCTGCACAAAGATCAGCAGTTTAGGAAGGTCAGAAGAAAGCTGCTGCCTTGACTGACCTGACCCCCAGAGGACTGTGTGTGCTTGGAGTGCTCTCATCAGAGGCCACAGAGACCTCACCTACCTCTCACAGATCACCACCCAAACCTATCCCCCCGACATGAGTTCAAAGGGATGCAAAAAGCAACCTGTACCTATCTGATGCACCACCAAACTATGTGCTGGATGCAGGTTCTCACAAACAAGAACTGAGATAATAAGAACCACAAAGAGTCATGGCTAAATCCTCTGGTCCCTTAGAATCCAAACATAGTGGACTCAGATGCAATCACAAAAACATGTAGCACTTATGCCCCTGCTGTTGCTATAGGGCTTTTTGCTTGCAATGTTCTGTCACAGCCCTGGGCCCATTTGATCCTCAGAATAAACCTATGGTGCCAAGAGTCATTGTTGGTCCCATTTTATAGACAAGGAGACTTAAGATCAAAGCAGAGTGGTGAAGAGCACAGATTTTAGAGTCCAATCCCTGGATTCAAATCTCAGCTCTATGCTTACTAGCTTGTGACTCTGGGCAGGCATTTAACCTCTGAGATCCTCAGTTTCCTCATCTGTGTCCCTATCTCATAGTGTAGTCATGAAGATAGATTAGCTACTATATATAAAGCTGTTAAAACAGCACCTGGCACTGGATAAACACTACAGAAGTGTTTGTTAAGATCTTTACTTTTCTCTCTAGTATAGTATCTGGTGGGAAAACAACAAAAAACACCACCACTGGCCACATAATTTACTGCAGATGTCAGAAATACAATAAAATACTTCATGGTCATCTTAGTGGTATGGCAGAAAGAAAATACTTAAGGAAAAAAAACCAAAACATAGGCAAAAACTTTGTGCTTGAAGTAAGAAATGACTGGTAAAGTTAGTTGAAAACAAACCTCACTATAGTCTAAGAGTTAAAAATGTGACTAGCAATTTAGGTTTATCTAAGCATATCAGTTTTATAGTCTTGAGACAAGACAACAGACTGACTCCTGCTGAAGCCATCAGCCAGTTTTAAAGCAGGGTGGCATCCCCTCTGCTGATCCCAGAGTATGCAGAGGTGGCTGTGACTTTGACCCCCACACAGGACCTCTCCTGGAAACTGAAGCCCACCCAATTTCCAGAGAGCCCCTCACTGTGAGCAGAGACTCTGTAATTAGCCAGAGCTGCTCCAGACTCCAGAGACAGTAGCAGAGATAGTGGCCTCCCTTAATTTCCTAGACAGCAGCTGCAGAGCTGTAATTGGGCTGTTACAGACCACACCACCCATTTTAATGACTACCTAGGTTCCCAGAGGAGGCTAAGTCTAGCTCATGAACGTCCTATTGTGAGATCAAGCTTGCCATTAAAAAAAACTAACACCCTTTTTTTTGCTCTTTTAATATTTCAGGGCAACAGTAACAACTCAAAGTTGACTACTAGAAGTTCTCATCTCAAATATTTGGATATGGGATACTGATCTTAGCTTGATTTACAGTATCTTTTATAATAGGCTCTTTCAAGACTTTAAAAATACTTCACAGTTAACACCATGAAAACAAGAGTTGGGCTTAGCTCTTGGGGAATTTTATTCTTTCAATATCTTCATATTTTCTTGTGCTTTTCAAACAAATTAATCCTAAAGGAAACCTAAACCGTGTCTGCCCACAAAGATTTTTGCAAGCCAAAAGACCATTTAGCCATGAACTCATATTTAAGGTTTTCCAATCATAGCCTCTAACCTTGGCCCAAAGTATCCATTAAATAAGATTTTGGAGATAGGATGACTCATTCAGCAACCCCCTTTACAGATGAAAAGACTAGGGAACAATAGAAGAGACATGGCACTTCCGGCTACAGATTAAATCGGTAGAGAGCCAGGTTTAAACAGATTTAGCTCTGTAAAGCCAACATCTCTGGAGTCAGGAAATGATTTGGTTTGAAAAAGCTCCAGGCAGATGTTCCTGTGGGCAGAGTGCATTAACCAACATAATACAAAAGCTACCGATATTAACTGAACATCTGTTCTGTGCCAGGAGCCAGCCAGGTACTTTGCGTGCTCTATCATTTTACCACTCCTATCCCCAACTCACCAGGCTAAAGACTATTCGCCGGGTGTTTCAGATGAGGAAAACAGGCCACAGGAGGTTAAATGACTTGTTCCGGGCCACAGAATTAGATAGTGACATAGCTGGGACTCAAACTGGGGACTTGATTCTAAAGGTGGAAAGAGGATGGAGGACAAGCTACATTCATTGTACTGGGAAGCCATGGACTTTCTTGGCCAAGAAGTGGCAAAGCCTTACAAATAGTTAATGCTTGCGGGGCACTGTATTCCGCACTCCGCGTGGATTACCTAGTTTAAGCCACGTATCAATATTATGAGGCAGGTACAATCATAAGCCCCATTTGCAAATAAGAAAATTGAGACACAAGGAGGTTAAGCCACTGGCTCAAAGGCACACACTGAGTTGCTACTGAATAGGGGAGTCAAAGCCAGATCTACCAGGCTCATAAGCATCATGTTGAGTCTTATTTGGCAGGTCTGGCTGAGTCGGAGCCAGAGAGGGCCCACGTTTTACGCGAAGCAGGCGGGCCCGGCACAAGCACAGAACGCGGTGACTCAGTCCCCAGCGAGCCTAGAAGTGGGATAAACTCCAGACCCCTCGGGCCTGGAGAAGCGCGCCCCGGATCCGGCTCTCCGCGCCGGCGAGGATCCAGAGCCGCGGAAACGCCTCGGCCCACTAAGGGAGCCGCTCTAGGCCCCACCATGGTCCTCAGTCTCCCCACCGTGACAATTGGGCGTCGAAGCCCAGGCCTGGCCCTCAACCGGTGCGGACGGCCTCCCTCGACACCACTTTCTCAGACGCCCACGGGCTGAGGAGACAGCGAGAGTCGGATCCGGGCCTCCCCTTGAGGTCCGCGGGCCACGCGCGCCCGCCCCTCACCTCCTTTAGGCATCGCGGCTCCAGCGGCTGCGGCGGCGGCGCCTCGAGCTGACACCGGAACCGGAAATATCTTGGGCACGACTTCTTCCGCCCGGTCCAGTCCCTTCGGCGCGCCGCCGCCGCCAGGACAGGGACCTCAGGGAGGCCAGCGCACGAAGTCGGGCTGTCCCGCGCGTCGCCTGATTCCAGGCTCGCCCGCGTGCTGCCCGGCAAGAGCACCCGCAGCATCCCCGTCCAGACAGACGCATGGCTTTGCCGGTCACCCCCTGAAAAGTGAGGGCAAAGGGCAATAGCGGCTCTGGAATTCTATTCAGGCAGCGCTGAGGGCACCTAAGCCGACGTAATCTGCGCGCAGGCTGGGCGGGGCTCCGCGAGTACCTCATCCCCAAGAGCGGAAGCCGTCAGTAGAGAAGCGGCGGCCTGAGGTGCGGGGGCTTGCGGTAGGTGTTTTTCCGCTGTTCTCGATTACCTTGACAACGGTGGGGGCCAGAGACCGGTGGTCTGCGCTAATCCGGAGGGCGATCTGAGCGGCTGGACTAGGATAGGTTCAGGCTTCTGGATCGTGAGGCCAAAGTGAGCCCCCGAGGTTCCTTGTTCCTTCTGAGGAGGGGATGGGAAATTTGGGGGCTTTCTTGCTTCTAGGCTTCTTTTCATGCCGTTTTCTTTTCCGGGAACGTCTTGTATCTAGGTGCTGTCTTTCTGAGCCTATTGTATATGCTGATCTCTTTATAAGCCTCCCTTACAGTCCCGCTGTGACATCTTTCTTCCCCGAGCGCCCCTACCTCTTATACCTCCCAACACCTCTTCCTTCTTGATCTGGTTACCTCCTACCTTTAGCTTTCCCGGGAGGCCTCTTCTGACTCTCTGGCTGGGCCAGGGCCCTTGAATTTCCCCAGGTCTTTGGAAAGTGATCATTCTCTTGTCACAGGTTGTTGGCCCTGGGGCAGGGACCAGAATCCAGCATCTCTCGTTTCAGCGCAGGGGAGACCAGTGCAAAGACCACTGATTTGGGAGCCTCTAGTCAGAGTGAGATTTTGCAAATTCCCAACTGTGCGCCCCTGACTTTACCTGTTAGAGTTTGATGCCTCATTTGTATGGTTGTTATGGAGAGTTCATGAGAGAAAGCTGTGTGTGTTGGGGGGGGAGGGCTTATAGAGTGTCAGACACCTCCTGGAAGGGAGGAGACTCACTGAATTTGGGAGAGATAAGTCTATCATGCTTAAAGGTAAGAGATAACCTAAGTTCTCTTTGCCAGCTAGTAAATGCTACGTGATTTGAAAAATGCTTTGCTATTTACATTTGTCCCAGCTTTTCTTTTTTTTTTGAGACAGAGTCTCACTCTGTTGCCCGGGCTGTAGAGTGCCGTGGCTTCAGCCTAGCTCACAGCAACCTCAAACTCCTGGGCTCAAGCGATCCTTCTGCCTCAGCCTCCCGAGTAGCTGCGACTACAGGCATGTGCCACCATGCCCGGCTAATTT
>CAUYRT010096439.1:0-46316 GCA_963574885.1 Lepilemur ruficaudatus
TCTTTTTCTTTTCTCACTTTGTCCAGTGCAATTGGGATCAATCATCCCATCTTATTATGCTTGTTAGTTTGGTAAAAATGTCCAAAGGTATCAAGGTGATATTGGCTTCGTAGAATGAGTTAGGAAGGATACCATCTTTCTAAATGTTGTGGAATAATTTCTGTAGTATAGGTATGAGTTGTTCTTTGTATGTTTGGTGAAACTCTGAAGTGTAGCCATCTGGTGTAGGACTTTTCCATTTTGGGAGGTTTTTAATTGCTGCTCCAATTTCCGAGTTTGAGATTGGACTATTCAGAAATTCTGTTACCTCCTCAGTGAACTTAGGGAGGTTGTATGTTTCCAAGAATTTATTCATTTCCTCCTTGCCACTCTTATCTTGTATTTATCTCTCAAAACAGCTCAGCCAAAACGAATGATAGGAATGCATACCAGAGCCCTAGGTGAAGGATTGCTTTTTGTTTTTCCTCTTAAAGTCAAGGAACTGAAGGAGCAACTTTGACAAATTCAGTTGCTAATTACTTCCAACAAGTTCAGTCTTGGGAGAAATACTAATGGATTGAGGAATACAGTGGTTCTTTCAAGTAATTTATTTAACACAATGATGATGTTGACTGGAGATGATCTGACCTTATAACTAGAATATAATATTATTGAAATGCAAATACATAGAAGCAAATTTCTGTTAGCCAAAATATTTGAATACAGATATTTTTGGTAATGATGCTTAGTAAGGCATATGGGAAAAAATTATTCAATAGCATAAAAATATATGAGTAAATTAATATAATTATTAATATAATTGTTTTCTTCTTAGATGATAACTTATTCATCATTTTTTTACCAGCACTTAAACACAATACTTATCATATATTAGATGAATGATGCACAGCTGTTGAATAAATTAATGGCTGTAGCCCTCCCCCTATTTAAGGAAATAAATTCTATAAGCAATAGTAGTAGCAGAAAATACAATAGATCTTCCATACTGCTGACGTTTTAGGTCTCCAACTATAAAATGAGCCAGGGCTGAGAAGAAAAAGAACAAAGGTTACAAAGGCCAGCTGGAAAAGTCACAAGGGTACCTGTTGGAAGTTAGAGACACAAGTTTCATTTTCCATTCTGCCACTTACTGTTGGTTAATCTCAGACAAGTAATTCTACCTCCTTAAGCTTTATTTCCCTCATTTGTAAATGGTGGTAATAATACCCAATTTATAAGTGTTTTGAAGATTAAATATAATAATTGTCTTGTACTGTGTCTAGCTTATGAGTCTGGAATAAAGAGTGATTATTACTATTATGAATATTTTGAACTAACATAGTAAAAATAGTTTTTAGTTTAGCTACTTTGTAGTGAACATTTAAGAAGCCATATTTCATGTCTTTTTTTTTTTTTTGTTAAGTGGAATTCTTTTATTAACTTATCTTGGATCCTCGCTGATTTGCATTATGTCTCACTAATATAAGATGAAACCAACCATTACTGATTACATTATGATTAACTTTGCCAGTTTGTCATTTTCAAACAGTGAAGGATGACATGGCAGTGATATCCGTTAATTAGTTTAACATTTATCATTTATAAATTTGAAGGTATATTATGTCTCAATGAATTTAAATGTGTTTTGACCCAAAGAGGCTAATTATTCTGTTCATGAACGTGGGTTGTTTGAAATTGCATTTATTAGGGAGTTGTCAGGTCAGGAAGAATTACCAGTTTCCTCAAAGGCAGACCAAGTCATTCTGTGAAAAGGCTATATCTGTGTCTACAGTTTGAATTAGTGAACGACAAAGTAAATGAGAGGTTCATAGCCCATGATGAAAATCGGAGACATCTCACCAAGGCGAAAACAGCTAAATTAGCTATGAGCCTTCTTTCTATTTACCTCCACACTTTTATCTCCAGGAGTAATAGACTACTCTAAATAGACTTCTACCACTCTATTATTAGAAAGTTCTGCCTCCTATTGCCTAGAATCTGCTGTTGTGGAACATCAGCACAAGAGCGAGTTTTGCCCCTGGAGTCACATGGCTCCAGAAGCCTACAGATAGTGAAGAAAACATCTAACTACCAATTCTCTCTATTTTCAGATTTAAAAAAATCTGAATCACTTTATTCACTTCTTACTCATGAGATGGATTTTATCATCTATAATTGTGTTTATGTGTGCGCGCATGTGTGCATGCTTGTAATATATATTAACTTTCAAATGTTTCCAACAGGAAAGAAGTGTGGGCTTGGGGAGAGGAATGTGTCTAAGTAGGTACATATTTCCCATCTAAATATAGTGGTATCTCCCTAGACATGAAATTCACTAGTCAATTCAATAAAACAAAATAACTAGTTTAAAAAGGAACATAAAAACAAAGTGTTAAATACACTATCAAAACAAAGAATAGTTTTCCTTTTATTTACACTGCTTACCAAATTGGAATATATTTCAATGAAATAGTGCCTTGACTAGGTGTAAGCATTGATTAAACACATTGGCACAGCCTCACTCTATAGCTGAACACTCCATAAATTTCTGAGGTTGTGATGCTATTTATCTAAATTCCTTCTGTTTGTAGTTTTAGCTTGTTGGATTTAATTACCATACAAAATAGATAAAATTAAAAGGAATAACACAGTGTGATGCTGTTTGACTCTATTTCATAAGAGATTTTAGCATTACTTTCAGAATGTTATTTTCTCTAAATATGTAACATTGTGATATTAGAAGCCTATGGATTCAAATGTATTATGTGATAGTATTCCAAGTAAATTACAATGAAAATGAAAAGCCAGAATTCTCAAATTTTAGCTGTGCATTAAAAATTGTCTATTTTTAAGTATTCCATCCTCCCTAGCCTATCTGCCATTATGCCTGAGTGCCTCCTTCCTCCTTCTTTCCCTCCCTTTCTTCCTTCCTTTCTTTATCCTTGTCTCTTTTCTCTACCTTTCTCTTTCTTTTTCCATTTGCTTAAAAAAATAAAGCCTTTATCTCCTTTGGTGTGATAAAGCAGGATGCCTAATATTCTGACTGCTTAATAGATTGTGAATTTTTGTAACTCTACATATTTTTTAATCTTGCTCAGTTTTCTGGAACAATACTATAATTATTCATAACCTGAACAAAAGGTATACTAGGCTTGTTCAAAACCCATACCAAGTAATTAAATGACTATATATATTTATTTGTGATTACAATCATTTTTTTTCTATCTCATTGGGTAAAACCCAAAAAAAAAACTAGTATGTGAAAGTACTCCTGTGAAATCAGTGACAAAAACACATTAATCTGTGGGGTTCTCTGATAACTTGAAAGAAGACAGCAAGTGATATTTTTAGATTACTTGATACTTACACAATAACATAATATAAAATTCAAATTCTGTCAATACTCATAAAGATGATAGAAAGCTTAGTTGGAGAGTGCTAAAACTGCACACAAACCAAGAAGCCTTAGGATAAATGTACTATAATAAATAATTTATGTTACTGAGTGAAAGAATGCAATTGGTGTTATGCCTAAAAACTAAAGCGTAGACCAAATTAATATGGAAATTGACACGTAATTGAATCCAGAGGTCTTGGACATAACCTGTTATAGTTCTTTTCCTTCATAACATATCTGATACCACTGAAGTTTAATGTCTGTTAAATAAGTCCCAAATTGTTCTAATTTGAGCATTAAGGATGTACAGTCTAGCTAGGGCATTGTCAAGTGAGATAAATACTTAAAATTGCATTAGAGTAATTCCACAATTTATTTATCAAGTTGGCTGCATTGTCAGTGTCTTTGTTGCATTCAGATATTTTGACCACTATTTCCTAGAGATTGAAGTTTCTTTATTTTTCCATCACAAAATTGAAATACTTAAACAAATTTGCATTCCACACTGTAACTTCATCTCCTTATGACAAAAATACATTTTTCTGAATCTTTTGACCAGAACAAAATCAGGAATTCCAATACAGCATTAACATTTAATGAGGATTTATTGAGGAATTTAATTTTGAATTAAGGTGGGATTTATCTAGAATTTGAGTAACTTGGACAAAGTGAGCAAACAAATGTCATAACTTTAAAGGGAGGTTGTAAAAAGACTTTATAAAGAGTATATAAAAGTATAAAGAGTACTCTTTATAAAGAGTATAAAGAGTATACTACTATTTGGGAAAATATTGCAAGAAGGAAATTACTTATAAGAAAAATGCAGGAGAGATTTTGCCTGTGAGGACAACGATAGCTGCTTGGGCCTCTAATTTTCTTTGTTGTAGTAGCATGTCTACTCACTGTTTATTTGAAATTTCTAAATTGCTCCTCTTTGTCAGTAATTTTTTTAATCACTTCCACAGAAATTATTCAAGGATCATTATAAAGAGAATTTGGGGAAAGCCTGACATGTTTAAGAGGTCTTAGCTGTTAATTATCTGAGTCTTTTCTAATGGATCTCCAAAGACCATTTATATCCATATAAACAATGTCCGTTGTCAAGTTATACCAATGCTTACAAAGAATGAAAAAATAGCTCTAACTAAAAAAATAACAAAAACAAAAACATTAGTAATCCCACAAAAACTGACACCTGAGATAAAAGCAAATTCTTAGGAACATATAGTTCATTCCTTGAATGCCTGGTAAAAGTAGAGAGACTTTACTTACAGTTAAAAGGTATTGAAAGACCAGCTTCTCAACTCTTATACTGCATCTCCTCAGGTGAGCAGCTTCCAATACACTCTGCTACATTCCTTCCTCCAGCCACTCATCACAGAAGAATGGCTAATGACTAGTCTAACTTTTTGGTATTGCCACTGCTCTTTTCTAAGATCTGTGTCTCTTGCTTAGCAATCTGTGTTTAGTCCAATGCAGTGGTGGTTGGTTTAAATTACGCTTCTTTTACTGGAAAAGATCATTTCTGTATTACTTTCCTCAAATAAAACCTGATATTTAGTAATTAGCGTCTCCTCACTTTTCTCTTTTCTAAATGCAACACGGTTAAACTTTCTTAAGACATTTATTTTATATCCATAATAGACATAACCACATTTTTAATTACATAAATTGATCAGACTATGTAAGATGATGAATAAGAAGGTGCTTAGCATCATCATTAAAATAAAATCTCCATATAATAGACATTTTATCTATTATAGATAAAGTAAGTCAGAAGAGCTTTAGTAGTCAAAGGAGCATCTTTCAACTAGTTCTAAATTGTTGCTATGTTGTTATCCTTCTACTGTGAGTTTAGCAAAATCTACTTTTCTTGGTATCAGTACAATATAGTAGAAGTGCCGACCCTAATCCCAAAAGAAAAATCCTGAATGCCATAATCCTGAAAGTTGAAATCCCTAACGATCAAATTTTTAAAATCCAAAATCCCAGTGTCTAAAACCCTGACAATTATAATCTTAAAAGATTAAAATCCCAAATGTTGAAATCCTTAAAGCCTAATTCTGGGGAAGGCCTTAGTGCATTTTTTGTTGTACAGAAGATAGTTGCATCATGTTAGTTGCATCACGTTAGGTAGAACTATTACCTTATTATTGTCTGTATTTGTAAATTAAGTATGGATTAAGGAGATGTGTATGAATGCCCAGCTGACAAAGGGTTGACTTGAGGACTTAAATTTAGGTGTCAACTTGACTAGATTAAAGAATACCTAGAAACTTAGCAAAGTATTATATTGGGTGTATTTGTGTAGGGTGTTTCTAGAGGAGATTAATGTGTGCATTTGAATGGATTACATGGAGAAGATTTACCCTCCATGTTGGGGCAGGCATCACCCAACTTGTGGGGGCCCCAGAAAGAACAAATACAGAAGGTAAATTGGTCTTTTTCTGAGAGCAGGGGCAGACTTTTCTTCTGCCATCTTGGATATCAAAACTCCAGGCCCACCAGCCTTTGGACTTACACCAGGAGCTTCCTGGCTCTTGAGGCTTTTGACTTCAGACTGAGAATTATACCAGGCTTCTCTGGTTTGAAGGCCTTCAAACATGAACTGAGTCACACTACCAGCATTCCAGGGCCTCCAGCTCAAAATTGGCTGTTATAGGATTTCTCAGCCACCATAATTGCATGAGCCAATTTCTGAATAAATTTCCTCTTGTATGTCTATATACATATCCTATTGGTCCTGTCTCTCTAGAGAACCCTGACTAATACAAATTTGGTATTGGGGAAGCCAAATATCATTTCTTCTTACTGTAGTCCTTACAAAACAATGGAAAAGATCTGTGAAATTGTTCCCTCACAAAAAGGCTGTGGATCTAATTAAATTGGAACTAATCCATCAATACTTATGTGCACATAATGGAAGTAAAACTCAATGAAAATCAAGCAGGTGGGAAGGGGGAAGAGGGGATGGTAAATTCACACCTAACAGGTGCAATGCACACTATCTGGGTGATGGATACACTTATAAATTTGACTCAAACTGTACAAAAGAAATGCATGTAACCAAAATGTACACCTGTAATATTCTGAAACAAAAAATAAATAAAATAAAAATAAGAATTAAAAAAACATAAAAGTTTAAAAGCTAATTATTATTGGCACTGCAAAAGCACAAAATCACTTAATTTCAACAGCTAAGCAATAACCAAGCTTTCAAATGGATGGTACATACTTATAAAATTTGTAGACCACAACTACTTTCCAAATGTAAGTGCAGCAAGTGTTTCAAAGACCAAACAGTAAGTAAAAATGCAAGCAAAAAAATACAAGCAATCTCCTCTGCTAAATTATTCAAACTTGCATGACTTTTGCCTCTTTACATATAGCTCCAATTCACTATGCTATGTATTTCATCTTCGTATCTTTTTCAGTACATGGAGGTATAAATTGTGTAAAAAATTTTAAACAGTTCTAATTTGTTTTAGGATTTTTTTTTTGTTGCAAATTTGACTCCATGAAAATACATTATTACAAAGTTGATTTTGTGTATAAGTATTGTTCATGTATGTAAACATGTTGAAACTTCCTCAATAAATGAAGAGATGTCTTTTTGTAATTCTGCGTTTGTGAAAAGTGAATTTCTTGAAATCTTGAATCTTTGAGTGATTGCATGTGTGGTGGTGACCCATCACAGTCCTTAATTGATCTCGTCAAAAGCTCAGGTTGTATATCACAGTATTTCAGATGACCAGTTATAAAGCTAGGTGCACGCATGTACTAACCATAGTGACATACATTTTCCTTTTGGGCCTCTTTCTTTATGAATACAGTTTGTCTGCTCGTAATTTTTATACCCATGCAATTGTTATCTGTCCTAATGTTTATGCTTGTGAAAATACTTGTGTTATTGTTACCTATTTCATGGTGTAAAATGGCCTATGAAACATTCTGTTATGTTGTCCTATGTTTCTCAAATCCCCCTTTAAAAATGTAAATCCATGCCTTTTAAAGAATTTTTTACTATTTTTTTCCATAATGATATTTTTGGAATTTTGATCTTTTGTGACTTCAACATTTGGGATTATGATGCTCAAGGTTGTGTCTTTCAGGATTATAGCCAAAATCCATATACACTGCACCCTTGAAAAATATGGATCTGAACTGCACCAGTTTACATATATGTGGATTGTTTTCAATAAATACTGTCCAGTTAGCCCTCTGTATTGGTAGGTTCTGCAGCCACAACAAAACATAGATGGAAAATATAGTTTCCACATGATGCGAAACCCCTATATAGAGAGGGCCGAATTTTCCTATCAGTGGGTTCCACAAGGCCAACTTTGGGACTTGAGTATGTGAAGATTTTTGTATCCAAAGGGGTCCTGAAACCAATCTCCCCACAGATATACAGGGATGACTGAAACAGAAACTATTTGTATAAAAAAGCAATAAAAACTGCGTTTAAATTCCCATTCTGTTCCTTACTATCTTCAGAAATTTAATCACCTTTTGGAGCCTCAGTTTCTTCATGTGCAGAACACGAATAAAGTCCTGGACTTATAGCGTTACTGTGAAGATTTATTCATATCATGTGGAGTCATTCATGATTCTCCTGTCTCCTGCATCCCTTACATCTGTTTTATCAAGAGTCACTTACTCAAAATATACCAGTATAAGTTGCTCTACCTATCTTCCCTTGTACCACTCAGCCCAAATCATTTGTTATGGTTCACCTGGATTCCACTATGATTCTCAACTGTGCTCCTAGCTTTCTCTGTTATCTCTCTATAGACTGTCCTATAAATGCATCCAAAATATCTTTATTTCATAAAATCATAAATTATAGCCTGTCGTTCCCTTGCTGAACACCAAGTAATGGTTACCCATTGAACTTAGTAAAAATGCAAACCCCTTGGTATGGTCTTCAAGGCCCATAATCTTACTCTTGCCACTATGGCTCTTGGATCATCATTCTCTGGTAGTATTGGCCTTCTTTCTGCTTTTAAAACATGTCAAAGCGTTTGCAGGTCCAGGATCACTGAACTTGAAATCTTGTCTTCCTGAAATGTAGAGTGTTGTAGTTTACGTGTTAGCTCCAGTATCATTCCCTCAGAAAGCCCATTATTGCTCACCCTCAGCTTGACTTTCCATTCTCCACCATAGTACCCTGTTTCATTTTTCTCATAGCACTTCTCAGCATCTGAAAATATCTTGTTGATTCATTTTGTTTATATATTTGTGTCTGTGCATCCACCCGAAATGTCACATTTCCTTCATTAGGAATATTAATATTTCATGGATACTTACTTTGGGCAATCCTTAATGACACAATATTCAGCTCTGGACATAGGCATGGAACTAAATCAAGACTAATCAGAGTACTTTAAAAGAACTGCTATGGATTCTGAAACAAAAGTTTTAAGGACTATATAAAGCCAGAACAGTCATTGACTATTTTTGTGACAAGGTAAAGAAAGCCTGCATGAGATGGGTGAAAAGCCAACAAAAGTGAAAGTAGAATTGAGAGACTGAAAGGCGCAGTCTATGTATCATCATTTGAAACCCTGTACTAAGACATGGCTGAAAGCAGTTCCACTCCTGGAGCTCCACTTTGTGTGAACATTAAATCTCCCCATAGCTTTGGCTACTTTGAGTTGAGTTTATATGATTAGAAACAAAAGGAAGGCTGATTAGATTCACAAATATCACATAAATACTGGCTAAAAGAGTGATCATTTCAGACTGGTTAGATTAGAATAGCCCATCTGCAGACATAGGCAGGATATTTGCTATGTAGAAAAATGCCCTATTTTCTTTAATTGTGTGGCTCCTACCACCCACTCCTCCCTGAAAATTTTCAGTTCTCATAAATAGTAGATATGGTTGTTTATAGATTAAAATGTTGAATGCTAGATTTTCTTTTAACTTCTACGAGACAATGTGACATTCGTGCTGCTTAAGAAGAAAATTACAAGAAAAATATTCTGAATTAATTAAAAATGTAAATGCAGGTGGTATTTTTGGAAGACCCCATTTTTTTCTCTTGTAATACTTTACAGACAAGTAAATGAATACTATTTTGTAAGAATTTGTTGAACTGTATTTCTCTATTTCATCAGACCATCCCTAAGAATATTTAAAATGTAAATGAAGCAAATGCAAATATTATTATAGTGTATCTTATTACTTCTGCTTAATTCATGTCATACAGTAAATAAAAGAAAAAGAAAATAGGTCTTGCATGCATTCTAAAATTTAGAGAGACATTCAATCTAGGTCTAGAAACACACAGTAAAAACCATTTCTTTTCCTATTGTTGTTTAAGACAAGTAAAAAACCTACCCATTGATATTAATAATGAAGAGTTTAATTTATGAACAAGACAGTTGAGGAGAAATTTTGTGTATAAAATGATATGTAATAAAATATTCTTTTTTTAGCACTTAATATTTAGAATTTCCAAGGATTAAGGAAGCATGAGACTCAGAGTAAGAGGGTTGACACTACTGCTTATACAGTCTGATCTCCCACAATACCCTAGCGGGAATATGCAGTAACCTCACAGGAGAAGTAATAAAGCCATGGGATTTATACATAAAAAATTAGTTATATTCCTGAATAAAACTATGTCAAATGTACCTGCTCTTAGCTGACTTCCTTCAGAAGGAGTAGTAGTAGTTTATTGGGGAGATGAGTGTCTAGGAAAGACCAGAGGGAGTACGGCACTTCATCCTCCTCCCACAGCCCCAAGAAAAATGAGACAGGGAAGGCTTGGAAGAGAATGCAATCAATAAATGTATAGCATTGAATGAGTTGTCCCTTTGGGTAACTGGAGCTTAATATTCCTGGAGAAATCTGGAAATCACTGCAGAGAATCTCAGAAGTTACTGCCCTCAAGGAGCAGGCAAGGTAAGTATTTATATACCAACTCCAGTCAGTCATTGTTGAGGGAATGTGGGAGTTATGGGATGGCAGTGATTCCCTGGCATTTGGGGCCGGCCGTGTTTGTGAGCTCCTGGCTCAGCGAACCCTTCATACAAAAATGCAGGTGCTGGCAGCTGGAGACAGACTTGAGTGCAGAATGGAGATAGGAAAAGTTGGTGGACCTGGGCAGGCATTGATGTGACTTACTCCCATCTCCTCTGCCCAACCAGGGTGTTGGTGGAGGACACAAGATGTTAGAACTATCCATGAGTTCTCCTGTAAAAGAATTAATGCTGACTCTCCTATACATGACTGCTACTCTCTGGGTATATATAATTTTAAGCCTACAGAGTATTTAAAATTAAAAGCATAATGTGCATCTGAGATTACTAGTTCTTATTTCCGATACAAACAACCCTAACATGAAGCTTATCCAAATTAGAATAAATATATTAGAGAATGTCAGTGAGGCAAATTTTCTCTGCTCTCTAGTGAAGGTTTAAGCTTCCATTAGCATCTCCTATCACTCCTTCCTTTCAGCTGTCTACAATACAATGTTCAGTATTTTATCCTATTCTTTCTATAATTTGGCATGCAACCAGTAAGTATTATTGTATAAAACATCTCATTTTTCTCTGTCAAGAAATAAATAGTTTCTCCTGTCCCACACTAACACATTGTCTTCCACACAGTGGGCCGACAGCCTGTTAGCTGCACAGTGACCCTATCCTTTGCCTATTTCTCTCTTCTGAAAATTTTATTGCACACTAACTATAATAACTTACCTAAATACATCTAAGTGCTAAATACAAAATGGTGAAAACCCAGGGCATATAGTTTCTCGGTTTAGGCAGCATGTGTGTAACACAGGAAAGACCAGGTACTTCTTTCCAGAGTAACTGAGTCCAGGTATCCAGAAAGGAAAAACAGTGCCTATTCTGCCATTAATGGCTCCACAAAGAGAAAGAGGAAATATTGAGAAGAAAATTACATGAATTAGAGAAGAGAAATGTTAATGAAATACAGGAAGACATTAAAACTTTTTAATTAAAAAAATACTAACACATTTAACCATTGCAGATTTCCATAATAATTTTTTCACCAAGAAATATAAGTTTTCTCCGATTTTAAAAAGGGATACCACAGACAAGGAGAACATAAGTGTATGTTAAATGATTGTAAAATGTCTTTCTTCTGACAATGAAAATATGTCCTTGGTAAACATAATTATGGAACTCTTCCCGCACATACACAGGAGGTTAGCATTTCCTTATTTTCTGGCACTACAAAATGCTCCAGGCTCATCTTGCAGATTTCCTTCGCCAGTCTCAGAATCAGCAATGTCTCTAAGGATTCTGGTAACTTTTATTGGAAACCCAAATTGTGACTTAATTGAGCTTCTTGATAACAGGGTGTTGTTGCTTCTAGGGGACAGAGCAAGGAAATATATCTGTGTACACTAACCCACGTATACACATGAATCTCTTCATATTTCTGTGTGAAACTGCTTGCATTCATATTAGGCTAAATGTGACTTCATACTAATGTTTCTGACTCTAATGTGTTTCCTCATAGTTAGTTCCAACCTCTTCCCCTTATTTGTCTGTAATCTCCTGCTTCAACCGTGGGAAACCTGGCTCCATCCTTTGTCATTTACTTAATTGTTCAATTCCAGTATACATGTATAGCAGTAAGAGAATTGTTAATGAGAACTGTTAAATGATATTCCCATAGGAAAGCTTTATATACAGTTTCTTTCACTTTTAATCTTACAGAGACCACTCATTTCCAAAGCTACTTCGTTTGGCATCTTTTCCTTCATCCCCCTAAGTAAGGTTATTTCATACATTTGTAACACAGATTCTCTCATAATAGTCTATGTTCTTTCCTGGGATCCCTCAATCTCTTAAATGATTTTTAAATTGCATATATTAAGATTTATGCTGTAAAGTTTTAGGAGTTTTAACAAATGCATAGTGTCATCTATCTATCATTACAGTATCATACAAAATACTATCATCAGCCTAAAAACATCCACTATACTTCATCCATTCAACCCTCCTCTCAAACCCCTAGTAATTATTGATCATTTTAATCTATCTGTACTTTTACTTTTTTCAGAGTGTCATATAATTTGAATCATTTGGTACATAGCTTTTATAAACTGAGTTCTTTCACTTAAAATCATTGCTTTTCTATCTGTATATCTAAGAATAATATGTATTTTATATGTGCACAGTTGATGTTTAGATTCTTCACTAATGCTGACATAGGTTAGGAAGCCTAAAAGGAGTTATACCATCTAAAAACAATATTTAATAAATGGACAGGAGATATTCTAAACTAGTAGGCTCTCTTGAAGAACCTTTAAAGGAGAGAGAGAGAGGAGGATGGAAGGAGAGTGAAAAAGAGAAAGAGAAAGCGACAACTTAATAAATGTTAAAAGAAAAGCAATCTGAGCTGCATAATCCACACATAACCACTTCTGACTCCACCAGTGTGCAAAATTTCTTTTATTCTTTTCTTAGTACATGAATAAAAATATTCCTAGGCCTTACAGTGTGATCACATGCCTATATCTTTAATTAAAATGCTACCAATTAACAGTAGCATAACAATTATTTCAACTGCATTGCCATCTGCTACTAAAATATATGAGCACTGTGTATTGAAAATAAAACAAAGGAGGGGAGTTGGAAAGAAACTGTCACCAATGTGGTCTGACTTTTTCTATAAATAAAGATGGTATCTTGTCTAGAAAGGGTAATCTCCAATATGGTTATACAACATTGACATTCATGAAATCTCATCATGAAAGCATATATCATACCCTGACCAAGGAAAAAGGCAAGTGACCAATAAAAAAAAAATCAGCAAATAATACAAACAGTTGACAGAAAACTGTATAGAGTCAGCTTTTAAACATAGAACAGGGCTGACCAGAGATATCAGCTGCCAGAACATCTCAGAAAAAAAGGGAAAAGTTTTAGATGCAAAAGCAAAAACAAACAAACATAGATAGGGTATAATCCCAAGGGAAGAGTGCCAGATCCCACCAGAGATTCCCCAGAAAGAAATTACGGAGCAGAATAGGAATGAAAAAGATGTTGGCAGAGATCAACCCCAGTTAGAAGGTTAGGTGGAGTGATTTGTTTCTCCCTCTCTCATATCTCTGGCAGTCAGCAAGCTCACGAGAAGCTCAAGAGCGTTTCTACTTTCTACCCTCACAAACCCAAAAGCTGCTGTGGCCAGTGAACTACGAGCTTCTTGAGGACAAAGCACTAGGCTGCCAGCCCCTTTGGGGTGCTTCCTGTTACTACAGACCCAGGCCAAGACGGCAGGTGCCATATTGCTTCTCCACCCACTGTGTGCTTTTATCCTACCCAGGGGCTTCAGCTCCTCAGTTTTCCTTGTGCTCATTCCCACACAAACATCTCCCAACTCCAGTTCAGACCGTGGGAACCACAGGGGGCCAGTGGGTAGCAGGGTATATGTCTGACCCCAGACTCTGGGCATCTCAGGAGGGCTGCCTTCTGGAGAGAGGGACAGAGATGAGCAGAGTGCTGGTTTTCCTCTATTAAGATTTTTTTCCTCCCCTTCCCCCATTTCTCCTTCCCCATCCACAGCTGCTGAGAGAGCCAAGGCTCTCAGGAGTGGATCCTTCCCCTCTGTTGGTGCATCCACCATGTGAAGCTTCCTCAGAGACTGGGGAACCTTTCCTCTTACAGACCTGCAGCAGACTAAGGAGTGCTCAGTGAGCTCTCTGCTCATCAGCTCTCCCCAGTACTGCTTGCCTGGCTGCTCCATCACAGTAGGGCACAACCTGAAACAAAAATACCTCAAACGTGCTTGATAACCCCAAGGCAACTTGGGACCAGGACACTTCCCCCTGACACAGTCATGAATTGATCTAAGGGGAACTGGGGACAGGCCCACAGGCCACATCCTGTACTTCCAGGACTGGATTGTGTTGTTTGGGGGCATAGAGGGTAGATTTGTGAACTAACCTCCAGAGGCAAAGGAGCACTTGTGGGCAGAACTGAAAAGAGAGTGCAGCATGGATTCTATCCACAGAATACTTGTGGTGCACCCCATGCCATGTATCTTCTTAGATCACAGTGACATAAAATTAGAAATCAACTCCAAGAGAAACACTCAGTTCTACAGAAAGTAATGAAAATTAAACAACCTGCTACTGAATGATTATTGGGTCAATATTAAAATTTATATGGAAATCAAAAGATTCCTCAAACTGAATGACAAAGGAGACAACAGCTATCAAAATCTATGGGATTCAACAAATGCAGTCCTCAGAGGAATATTCATATCCTTAAATGCCTACATCAAAAAGACAGAAAGATCACAAATTAACAATCTAATGACATACCTTAAAGAACTAGAAAAGGAAGGAAGAGCAAACCAAACCCAAAGCAAGCAGAAGAAAAAAACAAGTTAAAGCCGAAGTAAACAAAATGGAAAACAATAAAACATCAATTAAAAAACAGTTGGTTGTTTGAAAAAATCAACAAAATTGATAGGCCTCTTGCTAGATTAACCAGGAATAGAAGAGAAAGGGCCTAAATAAGCTCAACCAGAAATTTTAAAAAGCAATATTACAACTGATACTTACAGAAATATAAAAATCATCTGTGAATACTATGAAAATCTCTACACACATAAATTCTAAAATGTACAGGAAAGGGATAAGTTCCTGAAAACACACAACCTCCCAAGACTCAATCAGGAAGAAAGAGAACTCCTGAACAAAGGACCAGCAGCAAGATTGAAGCAATAATAAACAATCTTCCAACAACAACAACAACAAAAAGCCCTGGACCAGCTGGATTCACAGCCAAATTTTATCAAATATACAAAGAAGAGCCAGTACCCAAAATGCAGAAATTATTCCATAACATCAAGAAGGAGGGAATCCTCTCCAACTCATTTTAGAAGCCAGTATCAAATTGAAACCAAAGCCAAGAAAGGATGCAACAAAAAAAGGAAACTACAGACCAATGTCACTTAAGAATATAGACACAAAAATCCTCAATAAAATACTGGCAAACTGAACTCAACAGCACATTAAAAAAATAATCCGCCATGACCAAATGGGCTTCATTCCAGGGATGCAAGGATGGTTCAATATACATAAATCAATAAAAGTGATTCACATCATAAACAGAAGCAAAAATAAACACCATATGTTCCTCTCAATAGATGCAAAAAAGCATTTGACAAAATCCAGCACCCTTTCATGATAAAAATCCTCAATAACCAGGCACAGAAAAAATATATCTCCACATTATAAAGGTCATATATGACTAACCCACAGCCAACATCACCCTGAATGTGGAAAAGTTGAAAGCATCCCCACTAAGAATTGGAACAAGGCAAGGGTGCCCACTGTTACCACCTCTATTCAACATAGTACTAGAAGTCATAGCCAGAACAATCGGGCAAAAGAAAGAAATAAAGAGTATCCAAATTCTGGAAAGAGGAGGTCAAACTATCACTTTTTACTGATGATATGATCTTATATCTAGGAAACCCCAAAGACTCCACCAAGAGACTCCTGAAATTGATAAATAAATTCAGCAAAATCTCAGTTACAAAATCAATGTACATAAATCTGTAGCATTCTTATACAACAATAACTGTCAAGCTGAGAGTCAAATCAAAGACTCAATATCATTTACAATAGCTACAGAGAAGATAAAATACCAAGGAATATACTTAACCAAGAAGGTGAAAAATCTTTACAAACAGAATTACAAAACACTGACGAAAGAAATCACAGAAGACACAAACAAATGGAAAAACATACCGTACTCATGGTTTGGTAGAATTGACACTGTTAAAATATCCATACTGTCCAAAGTTATTACAGATTCAATGCAATCCCCATCAAAATACCAACATCATATGTCACAGATCTAGAAAAAATAATTCTATGCTTCCTTTGGAACCAGAAAATAACTCTAATAGCCAAAACAATCTTAAGCAAAAAGAACAAATTTGAAGGCATCACATTACCAGACTTCAAACTATACTCCAAGGCTATATCAACCAATACAGCATGTTATTGGCACAAATATGGAGACATAGACCAAAGGAACAGAATAGAGGACCCAAATATAAAACCGTTCACATACAGCCAACTGATCTTTGACAAAGCAGACAACAATATATAGTAGGCCCTATGTATACATAAGCCCTGTTCAATAAATGGTGCTGGGAAAATTGTATAGGCACATGCAGAAGAATGAAATAGGATCCATATTTCTCACCACTCACAAAAATTAATTTGAGATGGATAAAAGACTTACATGTAAGGCACGAAAGCATAAGAATTCTAGAGGAAAATGTTGGACAAACTCTTCTAGTTATTAGCCTAGGCAAAGAATTTATAAAGAAGACCCCATTGGCAATCACAGCAGCAATAAAAATAAACAATTGGGGCTTGATTAAATTAAAAATCTTCTGCACAGCTAAGGAAATAATCAACATAGCAAATAGACAATGCACAGAATGGGAGAAAATATTTGCAAGCTACACATCTGATGAAAGATTAATAATCAGAATCTACAAAGAACTCAAGCAAATCAAGAAAAACCAAGAAAAACATAAACAACCCTATTAAAAAATGGGCAAAAAACATGAAGATTGTCAAAAGAAGATAGAAAAACGGCCAATAAACATATGAAAAAACGCTCAACATCATTAATCACCAAATAAATGCAAATTAAAACCATAATGAGATATAATCTTACTCCAGTAGAATGGTTTTTATTAAAAAGTCCAAAAACAATTGGTGGTGATGTGGATGCAGAGAGAAAGGAATGTTTATACACTGTTGGTGGGACTGCAAATTAGTACAACCTCTATGGGAAACTGTATGGAGATTTGTCAAAGAACTAAAAGTAGACCTACTATTTGATCTAGCAATCTCACTACTGGGTATTTTACCCCCCAAAAATATGTCATTTTATGAAAAAGACTCCTGACTTGAATGTTTATGGCAGCACAATACACAATTGTGAAGATGTGGAATCAACCCAAGTGCCCATCAATTCATGAGTGGATTAACAAAATGTGGTATAAGTGCATCATGAAATACTATGTTTAGCCATAAAGAAATATGAATTAATGCCTTTTGCAAAAATCTGATTGGAACTGGAGACCATCATTGTAAGTGAAGTATCTAAAGAATGGGAAAACAAACACCACATGGACTCACTGTTGTTAATAAATTGGAACTAATTGGTGAGCACATGTGTACAGAGGAAAATAAAATTCAGTGGAAATCAAGTAGGGGGGAGGGAGGAGGGAAAAGGAGGGGTTTGGTGAAAACCTACCTAACCTATACAATGAACACTATCTAGGTGATGGGCACACTTATAACCCTGACTCAAGCATAAAAAAAGGGATCCATGTAACCAAAAACATTTGTACCCCTATAATATTTTAAAATAAATAAAAATAAAAATAAAATAAATAGGGAATGAAGTGAAATTTTGGAGGCAATATTGTTTTTGAATATTCCTGTATGATAAATTATTTTTCATCTTGTAAATACTGTTGAATTTTTTTGTGTTAATAGAGCAAATTATTTCTGCATGGAAAAGTTCTTATTTAGGAAGTGGCTAATATTTTAGATTTTTAATACAAAACTTAACAGATAACTTGAACAATTCATTAGACTCCATGGACTGATGTATATATTTCCAAGTGAAATTTTCAGGGCCTAGAATCCTATATAACTGAAGTAGATAAATAATTCCCACCTCTGAGCCAGAAGAACAACAAAATATTGTTTAATAATTAAAATATTATTTTTATAATGGTGGCACATTAATGAAAGTACATTTGTATAATTAATGTGTCAAAAAATGTTTGAAACAGAAATGCATTGATGGAAAAGAAACGCTGATAATGATTAAAATTTCCTTTAAAATTAACATATAGTATTTAAGTGCAGTTTTAGAACAAGATGTTTTTAAAATTAAAATTTATTATATTTCATTTTGTAATTAAAGTATGTTTATTGTAGACATTGTAGAAAAGTAGAAAGAAGGAAAATATCACCATCACATACCATCAAACTTTCTGGTATCCTCTCGTGCCATCCTTTCCCTTGCACTATTTCTTTTATACCAAAGCCAACATCGGCCAGTCTATATGCCTAGACAAATTCTCCTTTCTGAATCCCAGTTCTTCGTATTCAACTGCCTACTGAAAAAGGACTACAGTCTGTGGTACTTTGACATATCCCACATTTGGGCTGGACATATTAATAATAAGTCAGAAGCTGGAAGAGAAAGAGAAAAGATTTTCAGACCCAACTTCATCACCCTGGAATGGACTCTGTAATATAACACAATGTAGGTATCTAACAGACACAGACTGAGAAAATTATATAGAGTGTGCAATATTTCTTTTGCTGAGCTTGACCCTTTCTAACCTTTTCTAGGATTTAGAGATTTCCTACTTACCTAAGCCAACAGGTATACCTGAGATGTTTTCTTAGGAAACCTGTCTAGCTTAACTTTTTTTGAACAAGGATATTTTTGCTTGATGAACTTCTCATGAATGTCTCGAGACTTTCTATCAAAAAAGTAAACTATTTTTTCTAATATTCAAGAAATGTGGTCTCCACGTTGTGTATGTGAACAAGTTAAGACTCTGAAATACCAAGTTTTATTTATTTTCATCTTATCCCTTTTTAACTTCAGTTTTGATTTATATGTTTTATAATGGACATATTACAGAAAAAAATCAATGCCAACTAGTTAGCACATAAAAATATATATGCCTATAATAAATGGATTATATTTTAAATAGCAGAGATAAGCAATAGCAAGTATATACAAAGATTGAATTTGTAATAGATAAATCAAAATATACACTGTTGCATATTGATATTCCTGCATATGTGGGCTGCATTATTTTTTGGGGTGTGCATTTTCAAAATTTATTTCCTTTTCTTAGTATGTATTACTGAAGAGGTAGTAAAGACCACACGCTTTCTTCAGTTTTAGTGTTGAACCACTATTAATGTAATAATGGCTGCTCAGTGATTTGGAGGAATCACTGAATAGCTATTCAAGTTAGGTTCTTAGTAAGAGAAAATACAAACTTTTAAATCAAGTTTATTTTTAGAATATGGTACCAATCTAGTAATATAGGCTTAAAATTTTGCATGCTGTCCTTGATTATTCCATTTCAACAATGAACAGGAGTATTTAGGTTACATCTTCAATAAATGACCTACAGCTTTATTCAGCTGAGGACTAGGCATGGCGCAGAGAAATGTTAACATGCTTTTATCTACCCAGTGCAAAGTCAGTCTGCTTCGTGGGATGATAGCGATCACTTCCCACCAGCACCAAAGTTCTTTTAAAATTAAACTAATGTAGATTTAGACTGACAATTGAATAACACCTTAATCTCAGATAAATATAAGTACAACACATGTACAAGGATTATGGCCTGGGCATTTCCAACTGGCACTCATTTTTGCATTTGTTTATTCACTTCAGTAGGATTTCTCTTAAGAGCTACAACTACCGGCTCTACCTAGAATTCTGGGGCTTGTCATTTTCATATTTTCAGTTAAGGTGGGCATTACCTGTTTACAGGACAGACAACTATAGCAGACCATCTCTAAATTCCCAAAGCCACAACAATTCAGGTAGTATGTTCCATAATTCTTCTTTTGAAAGCTCTATGTAACCTAACAGAAATTACCAATGTTTTTATGTTAATTCATCTGTTCTAGTTTTCCATTTCTGAAGATTTTCAATTTCAACAATTTAAATTTTTGTAAAGAAATCATTCATTTCTTCAAAGATTTTACATGCATTGCCATAGAGTTACAAGTATTACTTTACTTTCACCTTTTTAGGGCCTCTAACTCTCTCTCTCTCTCTCTCTCTTTTTATTTCTTCTGCTTTTTCTCTCTCTTGTTGCAAGAACAAGAGTGCTAACAATTTTATTTGCCATTACAAAAAACAGCATTTGAATTAATTTTTCCTAATTCTGATTATTTATTTTCTGCTTCATTAATTTCAGCTCTTTATTGATTTCATCAAGTTTATTTCAATGTTGTTGATCTTTTTCTTACTTTTACGCATAGTTTTAAAATTTTAGTGTTTTAAATTTAATATTAAAAGAAATGCTACAGACTTTCTGAGCATAGTTTTTACTGTGTTTCATAAGTTGTCAGTATGAATTATTCTCTTTTCAATGACCCAAGGTATTTTGCAATTTTCTATTGATTTTTTCTTACATCCATGGACTGTCTAGGAGCCTGTTTCTTAATTTCTAATGAACTAAGAAGCTTTGACCACTTTTTATTATTTAAACCTGATTTTATTGGATTTGGATCAGAGGATCTGGCATGTAATTTTCCACTTTTTAATTTGTATAATTTCCGTATGGACAAGAAAATGATGACATTTTTGTAAGTTTTTCAGGAACACAAGAAAAAAAATATTTATTCTCCATTTGAAGGATATAAGGTTTTATACCTGTGCACACATCTGTTTATGTGTTCAAAGTTACTGATTTTTTAAATTCAAATCTTATATAACCTTACTGATTTTTGCCATTTAGATATATCCAAGATGTGAGGAGAGATATTTCAGTCTACTTTTAATCAATTTTTCTGGTATTTTTAAAAGGTTTTGCTGCATGTAGTTATCTGCTATTTTATTTGACACACACAATTTTATGTGTTTTATCTTTTTTATCAATTGTGAATTTTATTATTAAATACTCTCCAGTGTCAGCTTCTTCAGTTCTTTGAGCCTTAAGTCCCACCTTATCTGATCTTACTTTATTTCTATTTGCATTTTCTCTCTATCCCTTTGTTTTAAATACGTTTCTTTTAGACATCAAAGAACTATGGGTGTGATGGGGTGTGGATGTATGTATTTAAACATAATCTAATGATGTCTGTATTTTAATTGGAGAATTCAGACCTTTCACATTTAGGGCAATGACTAATACATTTTATCTTTTCTTCCTTACTTCAAGTTTACTATTTATTTTACATAGTAGTTTTTTGTGTATTTTTTCTTATCATCAATTTTATTGATCATTGACATTCTTTTTTTTCTTGTTAATTTTGAAGTTCTCCATACTTTTCCATGCAATATTGACTCTCCTCCAGCTTCACGTCTGTTAAAGATTACACTTTGGATCTCTTGGATTCCTTGTCTCAACCACTGACTTGCCTTTTTCCTTGTTTTCTATATCTTACTACCTTTTCTTATAAACACTATTTTCACTTAATGCTCCAAGTTGTCCTGCATGTGATCATGCTGTTCTTTAATTTATTGAATTATTTGGGAAGCCATGTTCTTTAAGATCCAGAAAGTCTTTTTTTCTGTGTGACAATGGTATACTTAATTTTCCTTAAATGCTTCTTACCCCTTTTTATATTAACATTATTTTATGGATTGTCCAAAAGTTCTATTTTATAATGTATATTTTCTAACTGATATTCCTCTATCAAGCTGCTGGGCACCCATAGATGTGCTGCTGTTTTTATTTGTTGGCCCCCTGGGGCTCAGATGCAATTGCTGGAATACTCTAAGAGGCGGCATCCTAACCAGTGGTGGAAGATGATTTTGATATTGCAGGCTGCAGCTGTAGCAGCAAGCAGGTTCCCAAGTATTTGCTAAGGCAAGTGGTAGAAGCTTTCCTGCTATCTCAACTTCTTATGTTCTTTCTGTACAGAGAGAAGTCATTTTCTTTGAGACATCTTGGGAGTAATGGGAGATCATGAACACTGGGAAGAGGAAATGGGCAATATTGACCTTCCTTAAAGGATACCACAGATCTCTCCATGCCACTACTTCCTTCTTCTCATTTTTATGGTTCCCAGTTGATCTGTAGACACTCACCCAAAATCTGGAATAAAACCCCTTGTAAATGGTGTTAGCCAGAATTTCCCCTCAAAATCCTAACTCTAAACAACTTCTTTTGAACCAAGGAGCTATGGGGGAATGGGAGGAAGGTTATGTTCCCTTCCTCTCTTCCCATCAAAAATTATCAGACTTACTGAATGAAGTGAAGTGTACAATATTCCAAGGAAACACATTTCTGTTTCTTTTTAGGTCATATTTGTACTGTGAACAGATTTAATTTTCCCCATTGGCTTGGAGATTGCCCATGTCCCAATTTTGAAGCAAGAATTCTTGTGTGTTTGGCTTTATAAATAATGTCTGAATATTTTACAAGCTGATTTTAATGGTATCACTCACTTTATAGCAAAATCTTTATATCTTCATTAAATTTGACCATTTTATTTTAAAGTGAAAATAGATTTATCCTTACGAGTTGCAAAGACCAGCCAAAGTTTAGATCTAATTAGCAAGCTAGAGTTATATTTCATGGTGTTTTATAAAGAATTGAATTTTCTTATTAGTATTCATGATTTATAATAAATAAGATGAGAGAAGTGACTGCATAAAAATTTAATCTCTGCCAGCTCAATGGTTGGACTTTTAATTATGAAGCATTCTTCTCTGTGTCAAAGAAAAAATGCCCTCTTTCACATTGTTAACTTGTTAATTTTTATTATTAGATGCTCTTCACTTTTTCCTCTTGATTTTGTTCCTTTTAATCAAAGTTTATTATCATGAGAATAAGGATATCCTTTGGAATATTTATGGCAATGACATTAAAATATCATCCAACAAATTTAGATGTATGAATAACAAGCAAGGCTAGCCATACTATTGAGAAAATAAAAGTTCCCTGGGAAAAAACTCAGAAACATTAACAATACTTTTGTGTAGCATTAGGGATTTCTTCCTAACAGAGAACTAATTTTTTTAAAAAAAATCTAATGCACCAAAATCAAAGAAAAGAAACTACTCCTTTCATTCTTTTAAAAAATCTATTTCTTCATAAAAATTAATTACTTTTACCCTTTCCTAGAACATTTCCAGTTTCTCAGAAAGTGACCTCCTTTCTTCAAATCTCCATCTGATTTTTCTACCTGAGACTTCAAAATTATGTTGTACATCTCTGTCAGATCAATCTAATAACATTTCCATCAACTTCTCCATAAAACACATCTAACTTGAAGTCATACTGACTTTTCAATATATATATAGAAACAAGAACAAACCTTCGGAGGATCTTAGAGTTTGTAGAAGCCCATGGCTGCACACAGGGCATTCTATATTCATGGCATGATTGGAAGAGAAAGAAGCGATGCCAACATTTATCTGTGTAATATTAGCCAAGGCTTTCCAACTTGGTCTTTGGCCAAGTTGTAAAGAAGCGAAGAGGTAAAGAGCTTCTCCACTTGATCATATTTTTCTCCTCTTCATCCATGTCTCAATGGCACCCCACGCATTCATTTTGTCACCTGTGTGCTTTAGGTCAACCCATCCTACTGTGGTGGCTCCAAGGTCATAGCAGAAACTGCTAGCCAACAACCAGTCTGTTCTTTCTAAATTTCATATCTCAGCCTCCCTTACAGTTAGATGTGACCATGTGACTGAGTTTCAGCCAATGAAATGTGAGCAAAAATTATTTCGCTTCTTGGGGAGGCTCTTACAAACTTCTCACAGGAGGATCCTCCGTAGTCTTTCCTTCTTCTTTGGCAATCTTGGTAGCTATAAATTGAAGACAGAGGAACGCATGTAAAGAAGGTATTCCAGTACCTGAATTATAGTTCAGGTAAATCTGTTTTCCAGAAAAACCCATTTGTTTTCTATACTTGAAAAATAGTCTTCTGTCACAGGCTAGATCTCAGAATTTAAACTACAGGGTGTCCCAAAAGCTGCCATACATAGGGAAAATGGGAAATTGTAGCTAAATGTACCTTTATGTACAAAAGATTCATTACAAAACTTTACAAAATTTCCCTTTGTATGGAGACTTTTGGGACACCCTGTACATATCTAAAATAGGCTGGATTAAATGTCATAATTTCACAGATAGTAATTATATTCTCTCACAATCTTCAAACTGATTTTTCCTAACAAAATTTGCCAACCCCCAATTCCATATTTTGTCCCCCAATAATAATAATGTGATTAAATGAATTATTTCAATAAGATAATCGGTAATTAAGAAAATATATTAGTTATACATTTAGAACTCTTTCCTGGATTGGGATGATTATATTTTCATTATGAAGTTCTAATTAATTCATTGATCTTTAATAACAAAATAAAGGTTCAGAATGCTGAGAGATAAAAATCTGACATAAGGGGTTTTTACAGAAGTCCCTCTTATTTTGTTACCAAAACCATTTAAAATGATATTCAGATATTCATATCTTACTCATAGAGTGTTCAGCTTTCCCTAATGAGCTTTTTCATTTTTCAAAATACTGAGCGTATCTGAGTCCATCTCTCAGTAGTTTGGGGGTGGGTACACACTGATGTTGGAAAGGAGGAAAATACTCTAACCCATTTTATCTTGCTCTGGAGGAATAAATTATGAGCAATGCCAATGTCTAGTTATAATTTCATTAATTTGTTGGAGGCACATTCAATGGGGAAGTGAGTCTGTGTTTTTTGTTTGTTTTCATCATTTTTGTTTGTATTTTAGGAAAAATGTAAAGTAACAATACGCGATAGCACTTTGGCAGACAATAATTGTAAGAAGTTTATAGCATTTACTGTTGTATTTATTGCAGCAGGTGGAATTTATCTTTCTTAGAAAGCAAATGCAGATTTTAGCATAACTTGCCTCTAGTCACAATTTGTTAAATCTGCATTTCTTTGTCATGAGACAGAGAAAAATAATTTCATAAATTATTTTGATATAATTGATATCAAAATAATATGATATGTCAGAATGGTTCAGGCCTTTAAAGCATGATTTCTCCAAAGATCTACCACAACTGGTAATATCATGTTAATATTCCATAGAGTAAAGTCCATTAGTCTAATTAAAACAGATTTGACTGTTTAACATTTTCTTTTTCAATAAGTAATATATTCACATGATTTGAAATGCAAAAGGTATGAAAAGGTATATGGTGAAATTCTTGCTCCTCCTCAATTTCTATCAAGCCACTCAGTACTCTTCCCTAGAGGCAATACCTGTTAACAGCTTTGTATGTAGTATTATAGAGATTTTTTATTCAAATAGAGGCATATATGTCTGTATTTTCTTTCCCATCCTTACTTACACAAATATTGGTATATTATACACAAAGAACACCTAATTAATGTTTTTACTATTATATTACATTCCATTGTTTTTGTTTTTTGGTTTTTTTTTTAACTAACCCCGTTAAAATATGAACTGTGTTGTCTTCAATTTATTCCATTACAAAGAAGGTAGCAATGGGGCCTGGGCCACGAGGAATCCTGCCAGAGCTACAACATGGGCGGCAAGAACAAGAAACGCAAGGCACTGGAGGCTGCCTGTCCAGGCGCCCTGTCTGCTCCCAGAGCCAAATGTGCCAAGACCGGAGGCCCAAAGCAAGAAGTGCCTCATTATTTGCAAAAAATCATTAAATACACAAAACAATATTTGTCTCAGGTTTTCCCTTTTAAAACGGGTATTTTAAAGTACTACATTGTAACAAGCAGTTCCCACTGTGGTCTTTATCTTTCCATAGCTTAGATCCTACTTAATTGCAAACAAGACTCTGAAAATATCTATTGACATCTTTCAACTCATGTTAATTGCTATCTCTAAAAAAATTGGGTACTTTCTAGTCACCTACATGAGTATAATAAGAGTGTAATAAATCACCTTATATTTACACACTTATACAATCACGATAAGCTTTTTGCATATGAATAAATTGAGATATACATTTTCTGTTGGAATTATTATTGTTAGTTTGCACAGTGGCAATATAATAACCAGGCAGCAATTAGATCAATCACTTAAATGGTCATGAGCCAGCCACTATTGCAGACCCATTTACTCTGGCTCTGCCTCTTGGGCAACACAGAGAGATTGGATACATGACTACAGATACCAAAGTATTTTGCTACATGAAATTTAGGACTTTGTCATTCTTCCCAATATAGAGACCATTAAATTGAGTGATTTTTTTACTTTAATTTTTTTAAGTTTACAATGAAAATAAACCTATATAAAGATATGAAATATCTCATTTCAATGATCTATTTTCTTAAACTATATGACAAAAAGTTTCTTGGAAGTATTGGCCCAGATAGCAAACCCTTTGAATTAATTCGTGTTTTCCATCTTAATATTCAGAAATGGTATCTTAGCAAAGATTTTATTCTTTGAGCTTTCTAAGCTACAAAATATAAAGTATGATATTGGCTTAGTGAACAGGGGAACTAGTAGCCCATTTCAAAAATTCAGAAGAGATACTCAAACAATGATAACTATTTTGGAACGAAAGTAGAACATTGTGCTGCTTTGTTTTAAAAATTAGTTAAAAATATGGTATATGAAAGTACTATAACAAGCATTTGGAAAATTGTTAAAAATGAACTAGAAAGTGATCTATTGAGATTCAGCACATCATAGTATAAGCAGCATAGTTTGTAGTTACCTAGACCTGAGTAAAATTGTGGGTCCTCCAATTATTAGCTATTTGACAAGGAAAAGGTTATTTAAAATCTCATCTTCAATTTTATTATCTGCAAAGTGGAAGTAAAAATGTTTACTTTAAATATTTTTGAGGTTAATTATATTAGGTAATGTACTTAAAATGTCTAGTGTATGGTCTGATATACAATAGATGTTAAAAAATCTTCAGAGTCTCCAGCATGACTTTGCACCTGGTTCTATGGTATCATCGGCTACTAGGTCATGCTCTCAGCTACTGCTGATCCTCTTTTCTTCTGTATACAGCGGTCCCTTTGAGGATGGCTTCTGCTAATGCCAATGCTTTTATCTGAAGGAGGGAAGATGGCTCTTCTTCTGGGATATTATTAGAGGCAGCCACTCAAAGAGTCTAGAGCCCCTGCATCAGCTTCAGAATCCCTACACAGCTGACTGTTTAGGTAACTCTCAGCTACGTTCCGAATGTCAGGGATGTCATATCCACATCTCCAACCTATTCATCACTTGGAGTGCCACTGCGCTTCTGAGCCAAGTGGCTTCAGATCCCAGTGACAATCCCCCTTTGTCACCCTCCCTTATCTCATTTATAATCAATGAGCAGACACTTGATTCCTACCTACAAAAATAAAAATTGCACTACTATCCTGTTTTCCCTAGGAAGGAAAAGTATACCCCTAAAGGACTCTAACAATTTAATTCTCTACCCTAAAAGCAAAACTTAATTATAACTTTGAAAATTAAAGTTTTTCAAATATGTAACACAAATAGTAAGATCCAGTTAGCTTGAGTAATCCATTGTAACACATTTTTTTTTTTTTTTTGAGACAGTGTCTCACTCTGTTGCCCAGGCTAGAGTGCCGTGGCATCAGTCTAGCTCACAGCAACCTCAAACTCCTGGGCTCAAGCAATCCTTCTGCCTCAGCCTCCTGAGTAGCTGGGACTACAGGCATGCGCCACCATGCCCGGCTAATTTTTTTTTTCTATATATTTTTAGTTGGCCAATTAATTTCTTTCTATTTTTTTAGTAGAGATGGGGACTCACTCTTACTCAGGCTAGTTTCGAACTCCTGACCTTGAGCGATCCACCCGCCTCGGCCTCCCAGAGTGCTAAGATTACAGGCGTGAGCCACCACGCCCGGCCTAACACATTTTTTTTAAAGGTACTAGTGCTTAGGTCTTTTATAAATTAAATATTCAACATTCCTTCTCTTTTAGGCCATAGAGTCCATTGACAAACATTATGATTTTCTTATAACATTTATCTTGGTTTTTAGATAGAAATGTTTTAAAAAGCTCAAGATAGAATAATGAGGTATTATCTAAAGTTTATCTGAATGTTTATATCTATAATGAATGAATCTTAGTGTTTACAGTTCCTCATATTTTGTTTTGACAGCTAGAAATTAGTATGTTTAACTTAAGACCTGATTATCATACAACTTAAAATAATTTTCCATGGCAAAAATGGATCATGTTTCCTCAAATGATTGATCATCTGATTATGAATAATCTAGGGACAATTGTATTATTAAAAACATTTGCCACTTCATTTTTAACATTTGTAAAAATCCCAGAGTATTTTAATAACATGATAAAGGCTCAAGGTGTTTTTAAAGTATATTTTGCCACACTCTTCTGGTGTAAACTGTATTTCACAACACAAATTTTTACTTTTACTTATTTATTTTACTATGCCATATACAAGCAAAAACTTTTTGATCCTTCTACACTTTTTGTAATTCAAATATAGGCCAGATGCTAATGTGGACCAGTCTACAGGTGTTTGGTGTGTTCAAAGACCTCCAGATCAGCAGTCATGACAATGTATTATATAAATCCCCTTGTCTCTCATTTTCAATTCTCTCATAGCTTACAATTGTTCCAGTGTCTGTTACTCTTTAACACTCTATGAAATTTCTCCCTGAAACCCTCCCAGAGAGTTTCACGAGGGCTCTTGCCTCTTTTTCTCCCATGCAACCAGTGCCACCATCCTGACATATTTTACTGGAATTACCATAAAATATGAATATATGATATATGAATATGAAACATGAATATGGAAATATGAATAAATATGATATATGAATATATCCATAAATTGCTTTGGGCCAAAAGAGTTAGTGGCTATATGAACACCAATATGCCATTTCTCCTCATAGAGAAATGCATTGAGACACTGGAAAGACGTTCTCTCGTTAAATGCTTTTTCACTGTCAAATCCTAGTAGAGCAATTCTGGGGAATAAAATTATCTACCTCTGGATTATGAAAATCAATGCATTGTTCCATATACTTAAATTTTGGTGCTCAGTAGTTGGAAATGCATAGTCATATGCAGACACATGTGTTGAGAAACATCCTCAATGTGCCCAGAATCCTGATATATTTTTGAGTTGGGTGGTAAAATCCATTCGCACTGCTATATTCCCTTAAGTCTTGATCTCCTTTTACTTGAGTTACTGCAATAACCACTTAACCATGCCCCCTCATATCATTCCATTGCTTCCTTCCCAATCTTTCTTCCATGCAACTACCAAAATAATGCTAAGACACAAACCTAAACATGTCACTCTCATAAAAATCCTTCATCAGAACTCTATGTATAACTTAATGTTATCCAATGTGTTGTACTTGAATCCAGAGAGCAAGCAAAATGCGAAGAAACGCAAAAAAGAAAAAAAAAAGAAAGAAAATGAAATTTTGCATTCCTCTTAGTGTAAAAATAGGAAATATAAAGATTTGCTACTATTTCACTTTTGGGTTGACATGACACACATCACCCTACCTATTTCCCCTTTCTCATCTCCTACTTCATTTTTATACTGTTTTTTTTTTTTTACCCCTGTCCATTTTCCTAAACTACCAATATGAATTTATCACAGCATTAAATGTCTCTTGGCCTTTGCACATACTGTGCTTTTCCATCCCCAAGCAGATTCTGACTAATGCTTCAGGAATCAGCTCAGGAAAACTTGCTCTCTGATTAGCCTTCCTAATGAGGCAAGGAGAGTTGATCATACTCTCCTTTGAGACACTGACATGCCTTGGATTGACATTTTATATGGCACTGGATACACTTTTGAGTCAATTATTTTAATGATTGTACGGCATTTTCAAAATTCTATTTCTTCTTGAATTATTGGTTTAGTACTTTATATATTTCAAAGAATTGTCCATTTTACCTATTATGTGTATTCATCAAATTAAAATGTTAAATATTATTTTACCATGTTTGTATACTGCTACAGAAAACTGAGTTCTGTCTTCTTTACCATTCCTAATATTATTTGTTCTTCTTATCTTTTCTGCTTATTCAGTCTCACCAGAGATTTGCATGCATTATTTCAGTTTTATTCAAGAGCCAACTTTAGGATTTGTTAAGCTTTTACATGTTAGCTTTGTTTTATATTTTATTAGTTTCTGCTCTTATCGATAATACATATTTTTTCTCTTTATATAACTTAAATTTGTTGTTTTTCTCTAACTTAATATTGTGGATTCTTAACTTGTATATTTTTAATATTTCTTTTCCGAGTCTATATATTTCCTTCTTAACACTTCCTTACTTGAATTACAAATGTTTTACAGGACATAATTTCATTATCATTCAGTTCTAGGTAGTTTCTAATTTCCAATAGGATATTTTTCACTAACACATGGATAATTCAGAGTGTGTTTTTACATTCCTCAATAATGGAGTTTATTTTTTTTTTTTTTTGGTTTTTTAAAGTTATTTTTTGTTATAGGTTAGAATGTGGTTTTTTCAACCCTGATTGTAAAATTAATTGAATTGCTTTATAGTTTTGTTTGTGGTCAGTGTCTGCAAATGTATCAAGTACTTGAAACAAATCCATGTACTCTTATTTCTGAGTGTTGAGTGAAAGTTAAAAATCTTGCACAAATATGGAAATTTAGAATTTTTTCTTAGTTCTGCCAATACTTATTTTATATATAATAGAACTTATATATAGAATTTTAGGGCTTTATAACTTCTTGATGAACTGATCCCTTTCAGTGACCATTTTTATCTCTAAGAATAATCTCTTTATCTCTGTTAGTAATTCTAATCTCTATTTTATGTCCTAAAGACTATGTTGCTAAACTTAAATGAGACTCTAGAACAAATGGACCTAACAAACATTTACAGAAAATTCTACCCAAATATTACAGAATATACATTCTTCTCATCATCACATGGGAAATTTTCCAACATTGATCATATGTTAGGCTACAAAACAAGTCTCAGCAAAATCAATAAAACCAAAATCATGCAGTGATTCTCAGAACACAGTAGAACAAAACTAGAAATAAAATCCAAGGATAATTCTCAAACCTACACAAAGTCATGAAATTAAACAACTGACTACTGAATGATTCTTGGCTCAATGATGAAATTAAGATGGAAATCAAAAGTTTCTTGAACTGAATAACAAGGGGAACACAAGGTTCCAAAATCTATGGGATACAGAAAAAGCAGTCCTGGGGAGAAAGTTCATAGTCTTAAATGCTTACTTCATAAAGACAGAAAGATAACAAATTATCAACCTAATGGCATACAACAAGAAACTAGAAAAGAAGAGCAAACCAAACCTGAAGCCAGCAGAAGAAAAGAGATAACAAAGATCAGAGCAGAACTAAATGAAGAGGAAACCAAGAAAGAGAGAGAGAGAGAGAGAGAGAGAGAGAGAGAGAGAGAGAGAGAGAGAAAGTATTGATGAAACAAAAACTGGTTCCTTGAAAAGATAAACAAAACCAATAGACCACTAGCCAGACTAACTAGAAATAGAAGAGAAAGGACTCAAATAAGCTCAATCAGAAAACGGTGACATATAAGTCATATCATGGAAATAAAAAATATCATTTCTGAATACTATGAAAACTTCTACACATACAAATTAGAAAACCTAGAGGAAATGGATAAATTTCTGGAAACACATGACCTACCAAGCCAGAATCAGGAAGAAATATTAATAGAAATCTTGAACAGACCAATAATAAGTATCAAGATTGAAGCAGTAATGAAATATCTCCAACCGGAAGTCCTAGCCAAAACAATTCAGTAAGAGAAAGAAATCAGAAAAGAGGAGGTCAAACTATTCCTGTTTGCTGATAATATGATCTTGTATCCAGAAAACTCTGAAGGCTGTACTGAAAGACTCCTAAAATTGATAAATAAATTTAGCAAAGTCTCAGGTAACAAAATCAATGTACACAAATAAGTATCATTTCCATGTACTAATAACAGTCAAGCTGAGGGTCAAATCTAGGATTCCATACCATTTACAATAGCCACAAAGAAAATAAAATACCTAGGAATATACTTAACCAAGAAGGTGAAAGATACCTGCAAGAAGAGCTACAAAACACTGATGAAAGGAATGATAGATGACACAAACAAATGGAAAAATATCTCATGCTCATGGAGTGGTAGCATCAAAGTTGTTAAAATATCCCTACAGCCCAAAGTGATTTACAGATTCAATGCAATCCCCATCAAAATACCAACATCATATTTCATAGATGTAGAAAAAAATTATTTTATATTTCATTTGGAATTTAAAAAAAGAGGCTGAATAGCCAAAGTAATCTTAAGAAAATAACAAATCTAGAGGCATCACATTACCTAACTTCAAATTATTCTACAAACTTAGTAATCAAAACAGCATAGTATTGGTATAAAAGTAGAGATACAGACCAATGGAACAGAATGGAGAACCTAGAAATAAAACCTTGCACTTATGACCTATTTGTCTTTGACAAAGCAAACAACAACAATACACACTGGAAAAAGGAAGATCTATTCAATAAATGGTGCTGGGAATATTGTATAGTCATATGGAAAAGAACGAAACAGGACATCTAAATCTTGACACATATAAAAATTAATTCAAAATGGATAAAAGACTTAAATGTAAGGCATAAAACCATAAAAATTCTGGAAGATGATGTAGGAAAAACTCTTCCAGACATTGGCCTAGGCAAAGAATTTATCACTAAAACCCCAAAGGCCCCAATACAGCAACAACAAAAATAAATAAATGGGACTTAATATAATTAAACAGCTCCTGCACAGCAATGAAAATAAATGAAAAGAGTCAATAGGCAACCTATAGAATGGGAGAAAATATTTGCGCAGTATACATCTGATAAAGGGCTAATATCCAGAATCCACAAAGAGCTCAAACAAATTAGTAAGAAAAAAACAAACAACCTCATCAAAAAATGGACTAAAGACATGAACAGAAGTTTTTCAAAAGAAGATAGACAAATTGCCAACAAATATATTTAAAAATACTCAACATCACTAATCATCTAGGAAACGCAAATTAAAACCACAATGAGATACCACTCTACCCTAGTCAAAATGGCCACTATTAAAAAGTCAAAAAACAATAGATGTTAGTATGAATGCAAAGAGAAAAGAATGCTTATACACTGTTGGTGGAACTGCAAATTAGTACAACCTCTATGGAAAACAGTATGGGGAATCCTAAAAGAAATAAATGTACACTTACCTTTCAATCCAACAATCCCCAAACTGGGTCTTCACCCAAAAGAAAAGAAGTCATTTTATCATAAAGAAACGCACACTTAAAAGTTTACAATTGCCAGGATGTGGAATCAACCTAAGTGCCCATCAATTCATTAGTGTATTAAGAAAATGGTATATATATATATATATATATATATATATATATATATATATCACATATACACCATGAAGTACTACTCAGCCATAAAAAGGAATGAAATAATATCTTCCCCAACAAATTGGATGAAATTGGAGACCATTATCCTAAGTGGCATGTCACAGGAATGAATAAAAACATAAATGATACTTATACAGGGGCACAAAAAGATATAAAGGGCATTGGGAACCAAGAAGCAGGGAGATTGGGAGGAGGGTGAGGAATAAAAACATACATTTGGATATAATGAACAATATTCTGGTTATGGGTACGCTAAAAGTACTGACTTAAGTATTATACAATATATCCATGTAACAGAAACATTTGCATCTCTTTAATATTTTGAAATAAAAATAAATAAAAATCTTTCTTGAAAAAGCTAAAAAAACACTACATTGACTGCTATTTATAAAGTATATAAGCTATTTTTCATTGGAATAGCTCTTATATATTTATTTTTTAAATTGCACTGTTCTATGTGTCTTTTATAATCACATATAGTAGTCTGTTTTTCTCTTTAATCTAGTATAGAATAGTCATTGTCTTGCCTGCAGAATTTATTCTTTTTATATGGCTATAATTAGTGATGCAATTTTACTCCCATTGTTTTGTGTTTATTTCTTCTCTTTCTATGTTTCTAATTTCTCTTCTTTCTTGTCTTATTTTAGAAAAATCACCATCTCCACTAGTAGTTCTTTTCACTGGTTTAAAAGTTACAAATTTTATTTCTGTTATTTTAGTATTTGTCATAGAAGCTCTAACATTCATATTTAACTTCATGTTTTAATAATTTCAGGAACTCAGAATTATTACAGTACAATAATTTCCTCTTGGATTATTTTCTTCAAGATTTTAGTTCTATATTTATTTTTAACTTCATAGATTAAGCATTCTTTAGTTGCTTTGTATAGTCAATGTTGGTTCAAATATAACTTTTTAAAACATTTTTAGTATATCTAACACTATTTTACCCACCATTTCTTCTTGCTCCTTAGAACTTCTTTTTGAGTCCAATCTGTTATTAAGTTTCATCTATGAGGGAGAAATAAAGTCCTTCTCTTTTTTAAATATAATCTTTATAAGTTATTTTAGGAAAGGCCTGTTTTTAGAAAACACTCTAAATTGTAAGTTTTTTCTGAAAAATCTCTTCACTTATCTTTCACTCATGGAAGACAGTTGGGAATACCATTCTAGCTTGATGGTCATTTTATCTCAGTAATTTAAAGACATAGTAATTTAAAGATTTTATGTATTCTCAACAGATAAAAATGATTAATATGTGAGGTAATACATATGTTAATTAGATCAACTTAGCCACTGTACAATGTACACATATTTCAAAACATCATATATACACCATAACTATATGCAACATGTTGATTTGTTAATTTAAAAAAAATTAATTAGTTTTTAAAAATTTAAAAAATAAAGCCACAGTTTGTTGGTTCCTGATTTCACTTTTTTTCTGTAGAAAATCAGCTGTCAATCTATTTTCATCTCTGTATGTATATCATTTTTCTCCGGTTTCTTTTGAGATCTTCTTTTTTTTTTTTTTTTTCATTTTTTTTTTCTTTTTTATTGGGGGAAAACTACAAAGCATTTACAGTATAATGTTTGCAGTCACAATTTATAGTGAGCTGATTTCCCAAAATATATTACCACTCAAGTTGACTTATCTTGTTACATTTAACTCGGAAGCTAAACAGGGTCGGGCCTGGTTAGTACTTGGATGGGAGATCTTCTTTTTTTTAATTTGTTGTTCTGAAGCTCATTATATTGGTATAAAAGACATCATTGTACATTAATACATTCTCATGCTTCTTTGTACAGTTTTTAGAAAAGATATTTCCACTTAAATATTCTTATACACAGACTGAAAATGCTGCTTTGTAATATTCATGCACTACAGCCATATTATTTGGTGTTTCCCTTTACCTTGTTGGGTTTTTTCTTGTAATCACCATTCTAATCACCAAACTTTTCATAACTCTGAATTTCAGGTTAGTCCTCCCACATAATAACCACTGCAGAATTTTTCATGAGCTGCTAGAACAAATGACTAGTTCATTTGAATTTCAGAGAACAAAGTCAACATATTCTCTATCTCCTTTAATTTTCTTCACTACCAAAAATATATACAAAAGCCTTGATTTAACATAATATCATTTGACTATAAGTTGTGTTAAACATATGCTTACCTTTTTAAGAACATGTTTACTATAGTAGATGATGATCACAATAGACAGTACATCAATAACTCCCTTTTAGTTTTCAACCTTTCTTTGCTATCTAGAAAAAAATGAAGTGTCTCAATTTTCTTGCTAATGGCAAAAAGAGTCATTTAAAATATTTGGGTCTATATCAGTCAGGGTTTAATCTGGAAAACATAAGTCACATTAGGCTATATTGAGTAAGAGAGATGTAACTCTGGGAATTAAAGGCTTACATAACCATGTGAAGGGTGGAAAAATAAAAGTCAGGAAGTCTCCTTTCAGGAAATATGGATGCACAAGGACTCCAGGGAAGTTGCCAGTGGTGGTCTCAGTTGCCCGAAGCTTGGAAGTGAGCAATTCTCAGGTAGAATCCTAGAACCACTGAAAACAACAACTGATGATCTCATATGCCAGAAACACGAAAGTGGATAATTTTTGAGGAAGTTAGAAACTTCTGGAAAACCTCACACCTGTTGTCAACAGTGTTCCAGCCTGCAGCAGCCACTAGAAAATAATGGCTTTTTCTTCTCTCCTGCCTTCCAAATCTTATGCAAACCCTAGTCATTGTTTAGCCTAACCATATCCTTCTGGTAATGGAGTCTAGGGAATGTAGTTTCCATGCTTATGGCCTTGTGATACAGACAGGGGATCATAATGAGTATCGCCAGAATATCCTACACGGTGGCTTACTAGCTGTGAGCATATATGACATGGCAGGTACAGTATACTGCTACTTGCAATTTTCAAATTTCTGTCCATAAGTGCAAAATATACTACATGTAGTGAACACTGTAGCGCTCCATTCAGATCCCTCATCAGGTCCTAGGTGCAGGTGCACAGCTACATGACTCACTGGCAGTTGTTCCCAGATATAGATTCTTCCCTGCCCCAATTTAAAGCTTCTTCACTTGCCTCAATCAGTGACACTTTAAATGCCCATCCCTGGAGAACTACCTGAGGCTAAAGTTTCAATCACATGGTGAGTCAGCTTCTCCTTCTGCCCAACTCTGCCTTCCTCATATCCTAGATACGGTAGGTGTATCCTAGATACATCTAGATAAGAGATGTATCTCCCTCAAGCACTCTCAGTCACACCTTCTGCTTCTAGCTTTTCACCTCAGTCTCTTTTTAGCAAACCGAACCTAATGCCTGTGCTACAAATGTTAATGGGATTGCATAAAATGTTTGTCATGTTGAAAAAAATAGAAGTACAATTTTAAGAGTATGTATTTGGAAAGATAATTTAGTAAATGCACACTGATGGCACAAAAGTGATCGTATACCCAAATGGAAGTAATTCTCTCTATTCATACTGCTAAAATTGCTTCCAATAAATCATAAGTACCTGAAAATTTTTTATAGGAACTCTTTTCAGGTAACTTTTTTTTTTCCATTTAGTGTAAGCTGCTCGCTGTAAGTATTTACAAATTGTTTCTTAGAAATGGTTAGCATGTTTTCCACAGCTTCTTGTAGCTCTATCGTTATAGTGCTTTCTCATAGACATACCTTCTTATGTGGGCAGGTTTCCATAAGTAGTCCATGATGTACAAACATATGTTGATATAGATGTCATCATAATTCACCAATATTAAAGTAGCATCCATTTATCAGGTATTTTATTAAGTGGAAATAAAGAAATATATATTTCTTGATTTGCTTGGCACAGTCCAAGTAATAATCTGTTAATAACTATTAATTATTTTAGTGCCTCTCTTCACTCTTATACATGTCTTGGTTTGAAAGATGTAACATATTTTCTCCTTAAATAGACTGCATGATCTTTGTTCTCTAAGAACTAATTGAAGAGGCCCAGCACAACAAATATTGAGTATAATCATTGGCGTGGATTTTGCAATTGCCATCATTTCCATTCACTCGCCTTTCCTACTCACTCTCCCCACCGCCCCCATACCCATAAAAACCATGATAACAATAAGTGGGTTGCTTTAGTTTTCTGGTTATGTTTCCTATTTTATTTAAGTTTCTTTGGTTCCAAGAAAGAGAAACAAATTCAAGCTAAGTTAAAAAAATACAAGAATAAATAATTGGAACTTACTGTAACTACAAGAATCAAAGGTAAAGCTTAAAAAATGGGCCTCAGAAAGGATAAAAAACAGGTCAACTCTGAGGACCTATGTAGCAGGAATGATTGGAACATCAGGATGATCCAGCTCCCACCGTTTTTACTCTTTGATACATTAGATTATCATTGGTAATATTCCTACCCCTTGAACAAGACAAAAGTCTTTAAAGAAAATTGATTCTATTTGAACATACCCCTTTTCACATATGCTCTGGTAGCTTTCCTGACAGCTGGACTGCTCACATGATGACCAGACTTCTAGCAGTCATTGTGGGCTCTGAGCTGACATTGTAAGGAAATGGAGAACAAAGATAGAGGAAGCTTATGTCACTGATGAACACACAGCCACCACACCAACCCTGAACTTCCCACCTGTGGACTATACATGAGAGGAAAATAAGTAGGCTGATCGGTAAAAATTTGCTTAAGACACTGTTATTTTACATTTTTCTTTTATAGGCAGCCAAACCTAATCCATTCCATAGGTTGAAAAGGAGATCTTGAAGCAAAGGGAGGATGTAAAAAACAAGATGTTTGCCAATTTGTGCTCTCAGCAAGAGTTATAAATTAGGTGGATTAAATTTCAAAAACAAAGAAAGAGCGAGTGAGAGAGAAGACAGGAGGAAAAGGGAAGGGGAGGGGAGTGGAGGAGAGGGGAGGGGGAAGGAGGAAAAGGATGGAGGGAGGGAGAAAAGGAGAGAGGAGAAAGAAAGGGAGGAAACATCATGAAATGTTTTAGGTAGTAGATTGATTCTAAGTACAAAAAATAAAAAGGGAAAAGAAGAGAGTACTTAGATTAAAAAACAAAAAATAGGATTCACAGTTCCAGCATAACTGTGAAGAAGAATATGCCAGAGATACATCTATGCCTTCATTTTCATCTGCCATTCTTGAGCTGAATAATTATACATGCCTCTACTTTGAAAACACCTCTTGTGTCAAGAAATTTAAATTAAAAGGACAAATGTTTGCATTGCTGGATTGCTAGAAGTTAATTTATAGAAAACCAAAATAGTAATTTTAAGAAAAATGAAATGTAGTGTAACAGTATTAATTTGCAAGGATGCCTGGGGATAACTATGTCAAACTGTTAAGTTTAGTGGGTTAGCAAGTATTGTAAGTAAACAAATGCCATTTGAAAAAATAAGAGGTTTCACAGCAAGCAAAGACAGGACTCATAAAATCCATATTCAGTTATCTGCAAAGAATCTCCACCTAAATAAATTAGCTGTGTGGTTTAAAGTGCCCAATCACATAGAGATCTTCCTGGTCTTAAAAGTCAATAATTACATCATTATAAACCCAGACTTTAAATAATTTGAAAAGACTGTCAACTGACACAGGTGTACAGGAGATGCCGCGGAGCAGACTCCATGACCCTGTCTGCTACTGCTACAGCTTCAGATGGTCAGACCACCATAAAGCTGCAGCTGGCACACAGCCCACAGTTTGGGCTTTTCATTGAGAGTAAAGAAATGAATAATGTAAAGGGTGGGGCAATCACCTGTGCCTTCTCCCTACCACACATTTCCTACCCACGCCACAGCCTACCTTTACCAACCTCCCCCGCAAAAAGCAAATGCACCTAGTTCTGATCTCCCCTGTCACGGGTCCTTGAAAGCCTCTTTTGCCCTGAGGGAAGGCTAAAATAATCAGAAGCCTTTTCTCCAACGCCATGGCCATGACTACCCAGAACCACCATCTCACTGTCACAGATGCCCAGAAAAACCCCTGTAGATGCATTGTTGGGTTTTCAAGAAAGTAAAAAAAAAAACCCAGAATCTAAACTCAAATGAGCTAAAGATGATACCAGTGCATTCCCACTATGATTTCACCTAGTTTGGTCACTTTCACTAAACTCGGTAACCAAAAATTTTACTTAAAGTAAAAAAATTAAAGTGAAAAATTTGAGCAACAAAGTTAATGCATTATAACTCTAAATATGAAATAAATATACATGAATTCCCACTGCTGTATCTCCATGATTAAATAACTAATAAATTAGAAGAGACAAATTTTCCATGCAGAAGAATTCCAAATAAATTATGTTTACCTAAAGTTAACTTCATTCAAAAGAGTATAGAAAATGGAAAATAAAAATCATAACTTTATAGTGGATAAACCCGACAATATTAATACTACTTTAGCTAGATCATCAAGGTCAACGTCAACAATTGATTATATGTGCCCCTAATATGATGTTATGAAAATGCACTTTACCTCTGTGATCTTGCTACCCCAAACCCATAATCTCAGTCTAACCATGAAAAAGCATTAGACAATTTCCAGTAGAAAGGAATCCTACAACAGACTTGACCAATCCTCCTAAAAACTTTCAAGGTCTTGAGAAACAAGGAAAATCTGAGTACTCAAAAGGAACCTGAGGAGACGTGATGATTAAATGTAATGTGTTATCCTGGATAGGATCCTGGAATATATTTAAAAAAAAAAAAAAGGTAAACACTAAAGAAATATGAATCAACTATGGACTTTGATTAATAATAACATATGAGTATTGGTTCATTGTTATTATACAAACATAACATATTAATTCAAGATGTTAACAATAAGGGGAGACTGTGGGGGTGGTATATGGGAACTTCGTACCACTTGCTCAATTTTTCTGTAAATGTAAAACTTTTCTAAAAATAGTCTACCAATAAAAAATCATGAAAACAAGCAAATGAAGAATAACTCAAGGCAATGTAAAAATGAGTAATTTTCTTACTATTTAAATAAAAACAATGCATCTAATATAATGACTAAGGCCTAAAAATTCAATATAAAAGTACAGTCATGGTATTAGGCCAAACAAACATGAACACAATTAAAGAGTTTTGATGTCCAAGATAAAGAGAAAATGAAATAACTGAAAATATGCATTTTCGACAAGAGGATAGCTTAGTTGTGTTCCATTACAAAATTCAGTAGCTGGAAAATGACCTAGAACAATTTAAAAACAATCCAGATAAACTATGTTATAGAATATAATTAAGTTTTAATGAGGCAATTTTAAGATTCACTAAGGACATTCACTATGAATATGTAAATTATATGAGAAAGCACGATACTCAATATAATCTCTTTCATATATTAAACTAAGCATAAGAGATTGTGAATAGCACAATATTAACTACTTAAGGGATTTATAACATGGTTGATTAGCAAATTCAAGAATTAAAATCAAAGTGAGCCTTCAGCACTCGGGAGTAAATCTGACAAACTGATGTCTAAGCACTCTGAGTTCTACTGTTGATTCAAGTGTTAAAAAAATTACTACTGCTGAACGAACAAAAATATATTTGTTTTATTAAAATAACATTTTGTAATACTTTAATTGCTTTCATAGCCAATGAAGTTTTTAACTATCAAAAAACTTTTCAGGTGGGAGAGGAATTAGTTCCATTCCATAAATGAAATAACTGAGGTTTCAAAAATGATCAGTCATTTAAAGTTGAACCAAATTTCAACCCAAATCCCCAGCTCCATACTACACACTATGTGTTCATTAAATACAAATGGAGACTGCAGTCCCTTTGTGGACACAAATATTCCAAATCGTTTACTTCAGTGTAGAGCATGCTTACTACTGGATAGGTACTGTGCCCTTTGCTGGGTATACAAATATTAATAAAATGTGGAAAATAATAAGCTTTAGATAATCTGAATTCCCCAAGTATGGATTTCTTGATTCAGATATGGGCAATGAAATCCTCTCACATTACATCAAGTTTATGGTAGCTTGTACTGCACAGGTATTATTCTGGATTTGTAATATTGTTTGTCAAAAGCTAGGCTTCATAATAATAATCAAAACTGTCCTGCAACGTCAATCAATTAAAAATCTAAAGTCAATACCCAGTTGTTGAGAAACTAAAATCTCTCTATCACTTAAGAAAATACTCATATGTCTTGACTGAAAAAGAAATAAAATTTTTGAATTTTCTTAATAATCCATTTAGAATTTTTAGCAACTATTTATGTTTTTTAAAGTAACATAACATAGGTATTTGGCTATGGAGTTTTCAAGATTAAAAGTGTCTTAATATGAAAAAACAATAAAAAACGTTCAATTTGATTAAATTCCACTTAATTTGTTTTGTCTTATATGAGAATATTATAAGGTCCCATACAGACATACATACACATTTGCTCAAACAAAAAAAGAAGAAAAGAAAATAAAAAGAAGACTATTATAATCTTGGTGTGGCCAATAGGTCTTTGTCAGAAGTCTATCTTGATATAAAATACTCAGCCTTTCTATTGTTTAGTAAACTAACAATCCAGTGCCATTCTTTACCATTCCTATTATAGAACTGAAATTTATTTGGAGTACTAAATCCTCATTCTGGGCATGCTTAATAAGGAAATATGTTTTTGAGCAGAATAGACTTTTACTTCCCTGTTCTTTATTTTTCTATGCGTTGAAGCAGAAATGTTGTAAGGGACCACACACTACAATGCATATCTCTGCTTGGGCCCCCAAAGGATTAGTTGGCCTTCTTTCATTCCAAATGCTAATGATTAAAATGGCATTAGCAAAAACAGAAAATTTGGAAGGCTTTTCTCACGCATTTTGGTTGATGTATCCTGAAGGACTTAGCCCATTGTACCAAATTCTCTAGTGCCGGCCAGAAGATGTCTCGATTTATATGGGTGTGAATTTTTACTTTCTATTCCCATCTGTTCTCTAATTGTCTTCCCATGTAGAGCTGGCAGATGCTCTGGGACTGCCTTCCCACTCCTTTGTGCATTTTCTTCCTGAAACTAAGTTGAATCTTTTTTTTTTCTTGACGCAACTGCTTCCTGGAACACTCTCAGCCTTTACCTTAGGCATAATTCAGATATCCTTGCAAACTACTTTACTATTAATTGATTAGCTGCAATTGACTACCCTGATTTAAAAGCCAGAGATATGTTATGTTTTGTTTTAGACATGACACATGCAATAAACTTCATTTGTTTACTTTTCAATAATACATTCCAAATTTTCAACCATATACTTGCTCAGTGCTTTCACTTTGGCTAAAATTAGATGCAATTTAAGTACATTGGCATGTTGGGATAATTAGTCAAATATTTCATTATCTACATACAAGACCAATTACATAATTTACAAGGCCCAGTACAAAATGAAAATGCAAGCCCCTTTGTTCAAAATTTATTAAGACTAATGCTATGGTGTCATTAAAGCATTACCGAATAAAAACAAAACAAAACAGAAAAAAACAGGGAGTTTCTGTAAGGACAGAACACTGTGACTTCATAGATTGCATATCCATAAAGCCAGCCCTGCCTGCAGACAGTGGTTTTCCTGATCAAAATCTCATATTATAAATAATAAGTAATTAAATTTTCAGTACTTGGTATTCATGATGATAATTCTAATATGACCTCAGAAATATGTTAAATCTTTTTCAAAAATAATTAATTAATTCTCCAACATTTCTGAGTTGTTAATTTTTTTCTGCTAACACAACGATCTTTGATTTATTGTGTTCTACAGTTCCTTATTTTGCATTCCCAATGGTTAAGACAAAGAGTTCTGGAGACAGAGTGGGTGTAAATCTTGGCCCCAACACACGCTGGATCATGACCCTAACAGGGTCCTTCCCTCTCTAGACCTCCATTTCCTAATCTACAAAATGAAGTTAAGAATCAATATGCATCTCCTAGTTTTTTGTTTTGTTTTTGTTTTTAATGGGGATTAAAGAAGTTAAAATAGCAAGGACCCTAGAATAGTGTCTGAACAGAGGAGCACATCTATGTTAAACATTAGCTGTTTATTTAAACTAAGTTCTAAGCCCTAGTACTGGATTCATCATTCTCTATTGGCTCTTACTATAACAATATCATCTGCCTTTATTTCTTCTTTTCTGTCTCTCTTCATTCATTCTATCATACCATCTGGTACAGATATTATATTCTGTTCCTGTATGTTACATATTTTCACAAGCCAAGAGTTCCCAACTCTCAAAAACCTTCTCAAAGTGTCCTATTAGTAAGTTTTCTGGGGCCACTGTGAGATCTTGAAGATGGTGATAATGGATTCAGCTTTCATGACCACTTAAATCTGAGCCTCTCAGATTTAACATTCCTCTTTACACATCTTACAAACCCATACCCAGACTATGACCATCAGGCTATGCATACACACAAAAAACATCACCTGTATTTTGAAGTAATAACTCTGAATTTGAAAATACACAACCTTGTCTTTTATGAAATACATTTTGTCCTTTCATTACTCTATACCTAAATAACTAAATATGCAGAACTCTAGTTTAGACTGATTGTCAACATTCTCTAAGAAACCCTTATTTTATCAACCCTTCTTCAGAAGGAATTGACATAAACATTTACTATTTACCTTAATCATTCTTAGATGTTCAAGCCTTCATGCCACCAGTGTCACTGAGTTCTCTCATTCTTAGTTGGACACGTTCCTAATCCTATCCAAACCCCATTCCTCTCCTGCCTTTTAAATCTTTTAAAAGATTTAAAAGATATATTGAATCTTTAGAATACCCAATTTATGATTAGAAGGCTCCCTATGTTCTCAGTTTCTTTTTGAACTATGTCCTCCACTTTCTTATCTTAGTATTACCTGGATGTGCCTTGAGGATCCAGCTTCAATGGAGCCCCTAGAGTGGAAGCTATGTCTATCCATATATCGTGTGTGAGACAAACAGCCTGGAGTAGGGGTAATTGTTCTCATTAGGCTCTCAGCCAATATCACCTATTAAACAATAAGCTTTGTTATTAGTCAATATGCAACCTATCCATGAGTCCTTGAATTCATAGAGTTCCAAGTGTAGACTTCTTACCAGAGTACATTAAAAGTCTTACACAGTTCAGCAAGTCAATGAGAATTAAGAAGTTTTTGGTTTAATTTTTAAGCTGTTGGAAGGGCAGGAGTGTTATGTGTTTAACAGCTTTAGGAAGGTTGGAAATGAGCAGATCCGATTCCAGAAATTCAGCTTTCAAGTGATTCTTTCTTTTTCTTCTTTGCTCAAAAACACCATCCCATCCACTCACTTTTAGTTTTTTTCTTTTTCTCTTTTCCAGTTGACTGCCCCCAATTCCCTAAAGATTTTAGTTCCAGGTCACAGCGTCTTTCTTTCTCTAGTCTTCTTCTCATTTTGGGGGGACTTCAACAGGAGCATGGATAACCCATCTAATATCCTGACTTCTCATTTCTTTTGTTTCTTCGTGTATATTAATATCTTTTCTTCCAATCGTCCCTTTCAATCACACTGTCCCCAAATCAGATGGTGGGTTTCCCAATTTTTACCGACCTTAACATATTCTTCAAGCTTACCTACTTTAGTACTGTAATGATTATCTGACTTAATCAAGTCCTCTAATCTACTAATACTGATTATTATTTATCACCCATAACCCATCATTATTTCCCTACTTACACAGCTTAGGTTGAGCTTTCATCATATGTATTCCCTTGCAAGCACTCTATTCCTTTAGCCTAGCCTATGCAGCACTCACATGGAATCATCCCAGCCCTGGTAGAACCTAACCCTCTCCACATCTTTCATTCCTGCACTTGAATGCTTAATATTGCAGCAGAAAATTACACAAATAAGCCAATAGGTTAGTCTTCATATTTACATCTTTATACCTCAAATGGACACATATAACTACTTAGAAATCCTATTAAATATACCTATAAAATATTTTTCCCTACACTTACAGTTCAATATTCTGTAGCTTTCTATCACTTCTCAGATCATCCTTATAACCCAGACCCAATTCTCAGCTGCTGAGTTTATCTTCCACCTCATAGAAAAAATTCAATTAAACATAAATTCGTAACTACTCCCTTAACTAAATCTATAAATTTACTAGTATTTATAGCCACATTCTTTGTTTTTCTGATGTTTACAGTGGAAGAAAAGTCTCTTCATCTGAAAATGTTAATCACAAAACATGCATTCTGGACCCAATCTCTCCCAATTTTCAAAGGTTTTACTTCCCAGTTACCACTCTCCAGGCCCCTCTAGGGCCATCACTCACTTCATTGCAACAGAGTCATTCCAAACCACTTAAAAATTCATCATAATATTTTCCCATCTCAATAAAAAGATGGCTCTCTTGATCCTTCATTTCTTCCAGACTATTTACCTTAATCATTCCTAGATGTCCAAGCCTTCATGCCACCAGGGTCACTGAGTTCTCTCATTCTTAGTTGGACACATCCCTAATCCTATCCAAACCCCATTCCTCTCCTGCCTTTAAAATCTTTTCAATATATCTCTTAGAATACCCAATTTGTGATTAGAAGGCTCCCTATACTCTCAGTTTCTTTTTGAAATATGCCCATTTCTCATCTTTTTTTTTTTTAATTTTATTGGGGGAAAACTACAAAACATTTACAGTACAATGTTTACAGTCACAATTTGTAATGAGCTGATTTCCCAAAATATATTACCACTCAAGTTGACTTATCTTGTTACATTCAAAAACCTACTCTGTCAAAGCAGT